>JAMPIV010002770.1:0-123281 GCA_024509875.1 Oreohelix idahoensis | reverse complement strand
GGTCAATGGACGTTACTACAATACATATGCTATGGCAAAGGAAGTGATCGATCTTTAGTCACTTGAATGAGAGGACTTAATTGTAGAGGATCTTCATAAACTTGAAAAGTCAATGATCAACATTTTGATGTAATGACCTTTTTGAAACTGTAAATATGACCGTCTTGTTCAACGTCGTATATGTCACGTTCAATAAAATATATGTACAATCATCACAGCCTTGTGTGCTGCCAGTCAATAACCAGTTCATCACTACTTGTTGGTGTTCGTGTTGAAGAACATTTATGACATTTTCGTTCTATCAAAACCATTCGCGTAAATAACACTCTTGAACGTTAGAAACGAACCCAACAGCTACACAGAGCCACTTCGTAGCTCCCCCTGCCTATCATGGGTCCATAGTGAGATCCTCCTGCATGCAACCAACCAGGTAGAAGCCAGAGTTATGTCTGAGGTTCAAATGACTCCTCCAAGCTTAGTGTGTACTGCTGGGTTCTCAACACGTTTCACCACTGGGGGAAATCACTGGAAGTGTGTGGATGATTTCAAGAGTCAATGAGGGTGTAATAAGCCTCAAAGACTTTTTTCCACTTCCACTTTGTATACGATAGCACTGTGCCTAGCTGGTGATCATATAAGAATGTCTTGACTCCAGGTAAGCCTCCATGCATTATACTGTACTGTGTAATTAATTTTTAACGTACTGACAAACCCTTGAGCTAAACTAAATAATCCATCTCTATCAACCGTTAACGCACACACACGCTATTAGATGTTATATACATTACTTGGTAAAGTCTGGGAAAAGGAAGAGATACCAGCAGAATGGAAGGAAGGATATCTGGTTAAGTTGCCTAAGAAGGGAAATTTACAAGAGTGCACAAATTATAGAGGAATAATGTTACTATCAGTGCCAGGAAAAGTATTAAATAGGATTATCCTTGAAAGATTAAAAGAGTCCATAGACTAGACACTGATAGATGAAAAAGCAGGTTTTCGACAAAACAGATCCTGTACAGACCAAATAGCCACTTTGTGAATAATAGTTGAACAAAGTCTGGAATGGAATTCACCACTATACATTGGATTTGTGGACTACGAAAAGGCATTTGACAGTGTAGACAGAGAATCACTTTGGAAATTGATGAGGCATTATGGTGTTCCACTGAAGATCATTAATTTAATAAAGAAAACATATGAAGACATGACATGCAGAGTTCTTCATGAAGGACAGCTTACAGAACCGTTTGGGATAAGAACAGGAGTGCGACAGGGATGCCTCTTGTCTCCATTTCTTTTCTTACTAGCAATAGACTGGGTTACGAGAACATCGACAACATACAACAGAAATGGAATCCAGTGGACTCTGACTAAGCAGTTGGATGATCTGGATTTTGCTGATGACTTAGCTCTTCTGTCCCATAACCGTAATCAGATGCAGGACAAATTGAAAACACTCGATGAGAGGTCACAGCAATTGGGTCTGAAAATACACAGGGAAAAGACAAAGATAATGAGAATAAATGCAGGTAATGATAACAGGGTTGAACTTGAAGAAGCATCAATACAAGATGTAGAATCGTACACATATCTTGGCTGCAATATAGACAAAGTTGGAGGGACAGACAGTGATATCAAAATAAGAATACAAAAAGCAAGAGGAGCTTTCATTGCATTGGGAAATATATGGAGATCAAGAGAAATCGGATCCAACATGAAAATAAGAATCTTCAACTCAAATGTGAAGTCAGTCCTATTGTATGGCTCTGAAACATGGAGAACAACAAAGACAACTACCAAAAAGCTGCAGACTTTCATAAATGGGTGCTTGCGTAGAATAGAGGGATTAAAATGGTATGATAAGGTTACCAACGTGGAACTGATGACAAGAACTAGACAAGTGCCAGTGGAACAAGAGATGAGAAGAAGACAATGGCGATGGATAGGACACACACTGAGGAAACCCGTTGATAGCATTACAAGGCAGTCCTTGTTCTGGAACCCCCAGGGCAAGAGAAACAGAGGTAGACCAAGAAGCACATGGAGAAGAGAGCTGGAAAAAAAAGGTGAAAATTACAAGTATAAGGAGAACGTGGAAAGAACTTGAGATGATGGCACGTGACAAGAGGACTTGGCATGTGTTTGTTGAAGGCCTTTGCTCCTTTCGGAGTGGAGGGTTATGAATGAATGAATATCAACCGTTAACGCAAACTCACGCTATTATACTGTACTGCAGCGGTTTTTAACCTGTGAGCCGCGGAGCCCTGGGGCGCCATGAATGACGGTCAGGGGTGCCGTGGGTGGGCGTGGATTGTTTTCATAGTCAGCTGCAAAGAAAACACAGAGCTGTGGAAATTTCATTTTTGGTGTTTGTCAACCTGCGTGACCCCGGAGAAATTTCACTTTTGATGTTAGCCAGCCTTTGAAGTCCCGCTATCCCAACCCGCCTCTCAACTCAGTGTTCATTTTGAAAAATACTTTCCTGAAAACTGTGACAGGTTTCGGTGGGTTCAAAATCTCTTCAGTAGTAATGCCCCTTCGGACTTTAGTACTGCAGAAGTGGAAGAACTGATAGAACTTTCATCAGACTCTTCACTACAAGCGAAGTTTCCATCCATGGCATTACCAAAATTTTGGTATTCAGTAAAACAGGAGTTCCCAAGCTTGAGCAAGAGAGCACTGAAGATATGAATTCCTTTTGCAACCTCCTATCTCTGTGAGGCTGGGTTTTCAGCAGTGGCTGTCATAAAAAAACCAAGTTCAGATCAAGACTTGATGTGGAGAAAGAAATGAGGGTAGCTGTATCTCAAATGGTGCCAAGATTTGACAAGCTGTGTAACAACAAGCAAGCTCAAGTTTCACACTGAGGTGACTGGTACTTTATTCATCCAATTATCTTTTTAGTATTACTGTACAAGTTTTTTGTTATGGAGATTGAATCATGAGTGGGACCCAAAGATGCAGCAATAGAGAATGCAGTCAGCGACCCATAGCTTGACTGCTTGCATCAGAGTCAGCGAACCAGAGCTGACTAAGACCCTACTCCACCTCCACGTGGTGGTCCTGGAACAGTTTGCATCACTGCAGTCTGGCTGAGAGAGTAGGGATCGCAGAGGGAAGGCAAACCCGGTCCCAAAAACTGCCGAGCTGAAGACGGATGTGTCGACCGAAAGGTGCAGATATCACAGCTCCGGCGTAAACAGACACAACGCAACCAACGTCCTTTTCAAGACGAACGAGGAAGAAGAAGAAGAAGAAGAATCATGAATGCAGTATATCAGTGAATGATTTTCAGACAAAAATATAAAAGAAATGTTAGAAAGAAACTACTTTATCTGTGCTGTTTTCTTTTTTATAGTAAGGGTTTTCAAAGTGTACTTTGTGTATATTTTTTCTTGTACGTGTAATTTTTTCACAGATTGTCCAATTGCATTTTTAAAAAATTACATTAAAAAATAACATTGTTTAAAAGCCTTTCCAAAGCTCTCCTGCTAAAAAAAAGTTAGGCTAAATGTCGAAACATCGCAAGAGTTTTTACCAGTTATCCCACAGGGGAGCCGCAGAAAGAATGTAGGTCAGGGGAGCCATTTACTCAAAAAGGTTGAAAACCGCTGCTGTACTGTATCATCTTCTTCCGCGTTCGTCTTCATACTTCCACATTAATGACTTTTCTAAAGGCAGTAGTCAGCTCAAGTTACCTAACATCTCCAAACACTGTTTGTGGAGAGAAGTAGATTACCCGACATATATACATTTACATATATACAATCTGTATCATGCATGTCGTAAAAAGTGACTAATATGCGGTTGAGCGCGGGGTTGGCAACCTCATAATAAAAAACAAATTGCCACAGAAATCACGTGTGCATGATCATGTGAATGCTTGGTGCAGGCTTCCTGCAAAGGAACCAGCTACAGCGGTGGCTCAATGCTCCATAAGGAACACAAAGGCAAATAATGATTGTGACGTGTAATGGAAAAAAGAGTCTACAGTAATCTGACAGCTTAGTGCCACCTAATAGCTGCCCTCTGATTTTCTAGCTAGAAACCATGTATCAATACCCACTGTCTATTTCTGCAGCTTACTCTCTTGTCCAGCCTCTTTGTTTTAACACGAGCTAACGCAATTTTACAAACTGCGTGACCTGTCAGTCATAACAGGAAAGCAAATCAGGCTGTGTTTACCTCGCCCTCACGCGAGCATCTGTCAATCATAATAGTTCTCAGACAGGCTGGCACGCCCACGTGGGGAAGACAAAAACACTGACCCTTTGAAGTTCGTACTCAGGGGAGTTAGAAATCACTGGGCTCTTTGATCTTCAGAAGCGGGCATTCTTACAGAGAAAACCCGTTAGGGAACAGTAAGTCTTTTGATGACGGCTGAAACCTCGACGAAGACCAACCGTAAAGCCTTTATCTTGATACGCTTAGCTTCTGAAATTCTGGATAACACCGGACCGCGAAATTAACGCATTCAGAGATCAGAGAATCCTAATGATATACATACTGTTGTTTTCTTAACCCCATCATCAGTTGTCAGTCAGAATTCTGAATAGTCTAATCGCAGTCCTAGAAACCAGATTTCCTTGTGTGGATTTGTTACTAGTTTTCGTGGAGGATTTTCATTTCTGAATTTTCTGGTAAAGGATAATAGTGCTAATGTTTTAAGAATTGATAGCTGTTAACATTTATTCTTCACTTAGATTTTTCTCGCTAGTAAAACGAGTGAAATAAAGTAACGCGTAGCGATTTCCTACCAGATATTCTATTAAAATGTTAAATCACGCCACCCGTATAGACAGTAAACTGATAGTGTAGGATAGAATACAACGTTATATTTCATTTGTGCATATTTGTTATAGTGTCTATTATTTTAATCATATACGGCAAAGCCAACAGATGCCGACAATTTAATTGCTATTTAATGACAGGCGATCATTGTTTAGGCAGCGCGTATGGACAGATTAAATAATAAGCTTCATTGTACGCTGACGCCGGCGAGCAGGGGCGGGCGAGCTAACATAACTCAGACCCGTCTGAACTCAGCTGCCAGCGGAATTTGTTAACTGATAGGAGTAAGGAACCACCGTGTGCCGTTTAAATTTAATCAGGACTGACGGAGTGGAGAAGAGATCGTCTTGTCCCCGTCAGTGTGTGTAGATATAGGTTTAGCATATTTTTATATAAATGTTCTTGTATTCTTCGCAGACCTGATCACAAGGGCGGCCAGCAGTCTTTTCCTTTTTTCCATTTTTTTTTTGGATTTGTTATTTTCTCCTTTTCTTGGAGGTGCATCACCAATTTCATTCATGAACGGGCACACGCCAGAGAGTATTGGAGGACAATAAATAAGTTTAATAACTAGACTTACCAAACCCAGAAAGATATATATATATATATATATATATATATATATATATATATATATATATATATATATAAATATATATATATATATATATATATATATATATATATTTGCCAGCCACAAGATGGCCGATAGAAGAACCATCATCAGCCTATGAACAAAGTTCTAGCAACCAGATGTTTTCCCAATTCATTCATTCATTCATAACCCTCCACTCCCAAAGGAGCATAGGTCTTCAACAAACACATGCCAAGTCCTCTTGTCACGTGCCATCATCTCAAGTTCTTTCCACGTTCACCTCATCATTTTCACCTCTGTTTCCAGCTCTCTTCTCCATGTGCTTCTTGGTCTACCTCTGCTTCTCTTGCCCTGGGGATTCCAGAACAAGGACTACCTTGTAATGCTATCAATAGGTTTCCTCAGTGTGTGTCCTATCCATCGCCTTCTTCTCATCTCTTGTTCCACTGGCACTTGTCTAGTTCTTGTCATCAGTTCCACGTTGGTAACCTTGTCATACTATTTTAATCCCTCTATTCTACGCAAGCACCCATTTATGAAAGTCTGCAGCTTTTTGGTAATTGTCTTTGTTGTTCTCCATGTCTCAGAGCCATACAATAGGACTGACTTCACAATTGAGTTGAAGATTCTTATTTTCATGTTGGATCCGATTTCTCTTTATCTCCATATAATTCCCAATGCAATGAAAGCTCCTCTTGCTTTTTGTATTCTTATTTTGATATCACTGTCTGTCCCTCCAACTTTGTCTATATTGCAGCCAAGATATGTGTACGATTCTACATCTTGTATTGGTGCTTCTTCAAGTTCAACCCTGTTATCATTACCTGCATTTATTCTCATTATCTTTGTCTTTTCCCTGTGTATTTTCAGACCCAATTGCTGTGACCTCTCATCAAGTGTTTTCAATTTGTCCTGCATCTGATTACGGTTTAACGGACAGAAGAGCTAAGTCATCAGCAAAATCCAGATCATCCAACTGCTTAGTCAGTGTCCACTGGATTCCATTTCTGTTGTGTGTTGTCGATGTTCTCGTAACCCAGTCTATTGCTAGTAAGAAAAGAAATGGAGACAAGAGGCATGCCTGTCGTACTGCTGCTCTTATCCCAAACGGTTCTGTAAGCTGTCCTTCATGAAGAACTCTGCATGTCATGTCTTCATATGTTTTCTTTATTAAATTAATGATCTTCAGGGGAACTCCATGATGCCTCATCAATTTCCAAAGTGATTCTCTGTCTACACTGTCAAATGCCTTTTCGTAGTCCACAAATCCGATGTATAGTGGTGAATTCCATATCAAAGTGGCTATCTGGTCTGTACATGATCTGTTTTGTCAAAAACCTGCTTGTTCATCTCTCAGTTTCTTGTCTATGGACTCTTTTAATCTTTCAAGGATAATCCTGTTTAATACTTTTCCTGACACTGATAGTAACATTATTCCTCTATAATTTGTGCACTCTTGTAAATTTCCCTTCTTAGGCAACTTAACCAGATATTCTTCTTTCCATTCTGCTGGTATCTCTTCCTTTTCCCAGACTTTACCAAGTAATGTATATAACATCTCTGTAGCCGTGTCGATATCTGCTTTGAATGTTTTCCCAATACTGGAAGTATTTTTCCTGCTAAAGCGTGACTCTCAAGAACTCTCTCAGTTTTTTGGTTTGTTTTTTGTAATAACACTTATAGCAGACGCAACCATATTAGGCGTTCACTTCATGAACTAATTTCGGGGGATGGACTGGGGCCAATTTGGAGCTGCGACAACTGGGGTGACAGAATATTAAGTGAATTGAATCATGTTCACGGAGTAATTCTGTTACCAAGGGATATTACAGACCTACCATACCAGGCAATTAGGTAAGAGTGTGAGAGTATCCACTGTTTGCAAGAGTGTGCGAGTATTTTCTTGTTTGAGGGAAAACTGTCCATCTATCTGATTTGTCTAAAAGTTTGTTTATTTTACTGGGTCTCATAGAGTACCCCTACTGTTCTTTCTGTAACAGAGTACTAACCTTCAACCATTGGGTAAATAATTTTAGGTTTCTTTTTCTCCATTTGGGGAGGGTGCACGTTTTTTTTTTTTGGTGCTTTATTTCATATGCATGTAAATGACTCTTTGATCTTTTTCCTTTAGATATTTTGATGTTGTCGAGTTTTAATGATAATAAACTACAAAGAAACGTACCTTTGTGTGTTGGTCAGACCCATACCCATTTATCCTTAGTTTTCACGTTTGTGTGTCCTGTGTCACATAGCTGTGTGTGTGTAGATTAACTTATCTATTCTTGACAGGGAGATAAAAGCTGTCTTGCACTAAAAGTACAGTCGTACGGATAGGCTGGAAGAAATTACCTAATCACTCCAGAGACAGATCTTTTTTCCTCAAATTCTACCACCTGTGAAACAAAATCTATTTCTATACATTCTCGCGTATCTGTCGACATCCACTCTATATACTCAGACGGGCAAAGATAGAACAATTAACCTTCCGTACGACAATGATGATGATGATGGGGCTACAGAAACCCTGACAACAAGATCACATGAATGCTTTGGTACATGCTTGGGGCCAGTTAAACTTCACATATAGATATAAACCTTTTTGAAACAAAATTTGACCTGTAGTTAAAATACAAGATATAAATGGTTCACAGTTGCTTAATCACTGAATGAAAGAAAAAAAATACATCCACGGCACCGCGGAATTTACAGCTATAATAAAACATAATATACTCTTTTGCAACTAATACAGTGTCCGGAATAATATTTTGAATGGTTGTGCATAAGGCACCACTGATTTCTTTGTTGCACACTGCATACACTTGTAACTTCTACACATCCTAACAGGCAAACCCTGGCTCTATCGCAACGTCTAACAGCACATGTTCTATTGCAGTCACGGAAATATCAGCATAATTACCATTCTACTTTTCGCTCCTTAAGCAGCACGTACCCACTAACGCAGCTGGTTACCTTACAGGAAGCCTGCACCAACAATTGATATGCTCTTGCAGTGGTGGTTAATGTAGAAATGTATTTTATATGATGAGATTGTCTGTCTTTTGCATAACTTCATATTAGCCGCCTTGTACGAAATGCGTAAGTGAGCTATAGTGTTGTACTTAAGGAAATATAGGTGGTTGCAAAATGAAAAGCACTTTCACAACAAAACAACAACAACAACTTTCATGTGCAGCGAAGAAGATGGATTTGGAATGTTGTATAGAGTAATTTATGCGTGAGAGGACAATAAACACATATATGGTAAGAACATTAGAAGCGACAGGGCAGTCAGTTTTATGAGGATTCAATGAATGGCTTTGACGGCTAGAAAATCAATCGAGGTTAGCACTCAGAGAGGCAAAATGTTTTTATAACCTCACATAACAGACATAATATGCAGCACATAATCAATGTTCTCATGATTAAAATTTTTTAAAAATTAGTTTGTAAATTCAAATGAGAAAGAAACAGGGAAAGAGATAGAGGAATACCTCGGATAAAGTCAGCATATAACATGGGCAGAAATTAAAAAAAAAAAAAGACAGTGACATAAGACACTAGAGACCGTAGGTAAGAACGAGACATGATCGTCAATGCCAGTTTGTATTTCCACGGGCCCTGCTCCCACTCTATCCATCCATACACCACCTTAACCGACCTGTATAATTCTGAGACTGTAGTGACTGGTCACTTAGGCCTAGTCAGATTTAGTCTTCATTTCAGCAGTAATGTAACAGTTGTTCTGATTTATCATCCTGTCAGCTATTCTGAATTATATTCGTTGGTTTATTATATGTTATAATGTATCTAAAACTATGAGAGCCAGCCAAAATACAATTGGATTTCAGAGTATTTAAGAAGAAACACTGTAAAGAGAGAGAGAGAGAGAGAGAGAAGAAAAAAAAATTCCACGCCGGCGCCCACACAAGTCTTACACCCCTGCTAGAAAAAAAATGAACTGATCCACCAGGAACGCCATATTTTGTCAACCGACATCATCAACATAAATCAAATGATGGTTTTACTTACAAATACGGATAGCAAAACACTGATAAATCAAACATAAGCATACTCCTTACATTAATATCACGGTTTAAACAAGCCGCACTGCTTGAAATTTCGCACTGGATGTAAAAATCATTGACAACCTGCAACTTGGAATACATACTAATGAGGAAGGGTAACCCCAGTTTCCTACATGGTGTTTCCCCACAATGCAATGCAAACACTGAATTGTACAAAAAATTGTACAAATGAAACTCAGGAACTGCTTCCAAATCACAAGTGGACCTATCTACAATATGAATTACATATACGTGCCTACAAACTTTGCTAAAACGAATCTGGGTCAACCAAACTTGAAGTAACTTACGGTTTGGAGCCGGAGGTGAACCGTCTGTCAAAAGGGTGGTTTTCCGACGTGGCATTCCATAACACTGTAGGTCTTGCTCAGTTTTATGAATATCCTAGTGTTAAAATGAAAATTACACGTTTTCCAGGATTAAGAATTATTCCATTATTCTGTCAGCGACTTGTAGAAATGTAGAAAATCTAGCCAAGTTGCTGCTTTAACCAAAAAATACCAGGGAAATTCTCCAAATCAACATGGGGGAATCTCGATCTGCTGTGCTCGGTTTGCCTTTACTGACGTCACCGATCTTTTACTAATGGTGAATCAAAACGAGGCTCCCTTCTGCAAAAGATTTCATCATAAGGGAAATTACTGCAAAATTGTCAGCATGGTTCTCCTTTCTTATTTCCCTTGCAAATGTTCAAACTTTAAGAAGGCGAGATAAGGATATTGAACGACAGAGCATGGGGGCAGTTTTTAGAGAATGACTGCAGAAGATCTATTTTATCTCTGCTGTGAGCTATTCTAGGTCATTAATCAGAAGATTTCGTATAGGGAAAGTGATGAATTACATTCGTCTTGGAGTATGCAGGTGAAAACGAATCATAGAAAGGAAAAGGGTGGAGAAAGAGACAACGCCAATTATCAAATGATGTGAAAGTGACAGGTAGGAGTGAACAATTTTATTTTTTAATGAAGGAAAATGTCCCGTTCATCATCTGATGGGTTTTAATTAAAGTATATAGCGTGTAATTCCAGATAATAATTTTAAATGCCGATGACTGATCTTGGTATCATTTCTAATTTCCATTTATTGTAAATAGGGTACATTAAAAGTGTCAAATTGTGTGGATGTGGGCGTGTGTTTTCATTTTTCCTAAAGCGGTAGTCTCCACATACCTGTTGTGGTCTTAATAAGGGGGAAGGAGGGTGTGAAAGCCTGCGATATTTGAGATGATGCCTAAGCAACTGTTCATTTATATTTACCAATATGTTTGTGAACGACCAAAAATGCGTAATCATCATCATCGGCTGTCATCTCCACAACGAAGGTTGGCTGTAATGGATCTCCAACGTCTTCTGTCTCTTGTCTTGGTGGTGCACTCTTATAGACTCTTTCCTATCCATCTCTTGATGTTATCTTCCCACTTATAGCGCTGTCTTCCCCTTATCTTCCCCTTGTTTAAATTGCTGCCGAGATAAATTGTACATCATGAATTGTGTTTCTTCAAGCGCAACCTTGTTATCAGTCCCTGACAAATTTGGCTGTGTATTTTCAGACCCAATTGTTGTGATCTTTTTACGTATTTTCATTTTATCTTACATCTGGTTATGGTTATGTGACAGAAAAGCCACGGAGTCTGCACACTCTAGATTTTCAAGCTGGGGGATCAGATAGTGATGTCAAAATTTTTGTTTGTTTGTTAAATAAAATTTTGCCTCGTTTTGGCGAGGCGCGTTCCGTTCAAGATAGTCGGTTATATTAGGGCGCATGTCCAAATATAAAAGACCTTCAGGTCTTGAAACATATTACATTGGTGTCAAAATAAGATACAAAACACAAGAGAAGCTTTAGCTACCGTGTAAGATACATAGCAAATCAACAGAAATTGCCCACGACGTCTGACTTGGCCAATGGGTGCTGAGCTCAAGCAGAAGCTATGGAGCTGCCGCGCTGACCTAGAAAAGACTGGACCGTGCTGACGACAGACCTGCATAGATATCCAACAGGGTGGAGAACCATAGAAGATCTAACGCAGTTCAAAGAACTATCAAACACAATTAAAAATAGTAATAAATATAGAAGCACAATACCACCCTGGGAACTAAAAACACAAATCATAGACTACTCGCTTACTGAAAAGATCAAACAAAACATAGAAGATAAGGAAGCCAAAATGATAAGTAGAAAGTTCATACATCAACTAACTAAACAAAGTCTGGCCGTCTACACTGATAGATCCAAGGGTGATAGTGGGCAACTAGGTGCCGGAGTCCTAATACCACAGTGGGGAATAAAAAAGAGCTACAGTTTAACTGAAGGGACTGCGATTTTTACCGCAGAGATGGTAGCAATTCTTAAAAGTTTAGAAATAATCGAAGATAACCCACCAGAAGCTGTTACGATATTTACAGACTCACTATCATCCCTACAAGCACTAGAACACCCAGGTAAATGTAGCCGGCCAGACATAAAGGAAGAATTCTAGCAATTAATACATCACTGTCGTGAAACATTCTAAATCCACATATCTAAATTAAAAGGTAAATGTAAAGCCTGGCGAATTAATTCAATAAAAGGAAAGAAGAATGGTAAAAGACCAGTGCTGTCACAGTGGCGTACAAAAATCCCCTTTTTCTACTTCGTCTGCATAGTGTAACGCTTTCACGTTTGATAGTAAAGCCTACAGCAGCATACACGCGTTTCAAAAAAAAAAAAAAATAAAACCGGTACTGTGTTTCTTAGAAAACCTTGAGATACGCACACTGCTTAATGACCTAGATTAATACTAGCATTAATTTCATTTTATACTAAAAGATAGACGAGCTTAGAAGAGAGAGAAAGAGAGAAGGAGGAACGCATGCAATACTACCACAGTCTTGCGATTAATATTAATGCCACCCCCAACGCGAAAGGCATGAAGCACTAACTTTTTTTCAAATAGACAGTGATAAAAAACACTACCAATACACGGTTAGGTTTTAAAAAACATGGTTAATGCTTATTAGGAAACATGACCCAATACTGTTTTTCGTCTGAAATCCTGACTTTATACTGACAGAACAGTCGAAAAGGCAGGACAGGTGGCGGTTCTAAAACAATAAAAAATAAAAAAACAAATACACGACTATCCTAGAATACATATTTTGAACGCAGCCACTTAGCTCCATTAAAACTTATATATTTGGGTTTCTTAGGACTTGCTGACAAAGAATATGTTAAGTGTTACGCAAATAGTCTAGGAATTAACAAATTATAGCCAAAATAAAATAGTGAGGTTGTCTGACAGCACCAAATCATAATTGCTCAGTGGCATGTTTTGAAACCACTATTTTACGGGAAATAGGCCAACAAGTTAAACCCGATTTCATTGGCTAGAAGAATATGTAAGCCTAAACATGATTAGTCGATTGCAGATACTATTTTTGGTTGTTACGGGAAACGGTAGGAAGGGTACTTTTTTTCAAATACTTTTGTAAACATGGTCCTATTGGTTAGACCATTTGATATAGTCAATTAGGAGCGTCTGTTCAGTGCCACATTTTTAAAATAAACTTACTGAGAAGCAAGTGCGTTGAGATCCAGCTCATATTTTTCTTATGAAAGCCTGGGACAGAGGCAGATCGGAATTGTGCCATAACTCATTGCCAGTCAACGTATTTTGTGTATTATTTCCATGAATTGTGGTAAGCTAGAAATATTTGATATCTTTTAGATGAAAATTGAATGTGAATTGATAATTTATGTCTGTATATGTGTGTGGTTCAGTAGCAAACATGAGGCAAAGCCTAGATATTGCTCAAACCTGAACAAAACTTGTCGGAGAGTAGTATAACTGCATGGGATTGCCAATGGTACTATGACACTATCTTAGTGTATAGAAGGAATTACAGCTGAAATTGCAGAGGCGCTGTAATCATTAAGGAGAGGAATACTGGTGAATGTTATTACATGAAAAGCTAACAGTTGGCCTACCGCGCTGAACTCGGTGTTTGTTATGTATTGTGCTCAGTGTGGAAATAGATTATAAATTAGTTCTGAAGTAGGAGGTACAACCTTCTTGTTTCAGGGACAGTGGTACTAACATATTAAAAGCAGCACCTAGTCTGAGTTTTGCTGAATCCAGAGGCTGGTAGCAGACTCCTTAGTCAATATATCGACTTGTGTGATGTCTCAAGAACACGGTGAAGCAAGCGAGCAGTGGAGACTGTTTCCTGCCGCCCACACAGAAGTTAAGATTCTGTGGCCAGAGCAGCTCAATCTTGTGTTTACCCCCTCTAACAGTGACTCTACCTTAAATCTAGAGGGACATTTATTAGTTTCAAATAAAAAGAAACTGTGAACTTTCCCAATATTATGTCCACGAGAAACAAACACTTGAAGTCATGATGACACACAACCACCTAGCTTGAAAAGCCAGTATTACCTCAGAGTACTACAGCACAACTTACACACATATTGCAATAATAATATATGTCAATACAAAGATTCTATCTATAAATTGTGTACATATAACTTGTGATTACATTTGATTGTGATTCCTGGTTCACTTTGTAGTTGAATCAGGATATCTAATATTTGAAGGAATTAATACATATATATTTTTAAACTTTAACACTTGACTCATTTAAGATAGTCTTATAGAGTGTTCTATGTATGTGAGTGTCACAGTGTTGTAAAGTATTGTGGATTAAATTAAATTGTGTATCTGTCTGTTGGTTGTTGTGAACATACACTTCATCATTATCATAACCCTAGACATTCAACGTAGTCATCACAATATTCCAGAATAGGTCTGACTGAGGTATAAGTGTGGTAGCAAGTAAGGTCATCTGTAATATACCACACTATTAGATACAGATACCTTCACAGCTGATCTCAGTCAGTACACTAAGTCCCCTAAAAATATTTATATCATCCCACTTTACCACATATATTGGGGTCTCGCTCCCGGGATTTTGAACCTTCCCCTAGCATATATATTGGGAGTAATTCACTGCGGGAAATTATAAAAATTAAAAAGGTATTCTTGGGTGGAAAAATAAGGTTGGGCTCTCAGTGCCTGTGGTTGTCCTTAGATAATTATTTATAGATAAAATTGTTTGGTTAAATAGTGTATACATTTGCCTGGTAGAAAATGGCCGACTTGGCAAAATTTCGATCTGCTGCTGTGCAGACTGCGAAAGAGTTAGGAATGGACGGGCAAGTTATGATTGCTTATGTCACTACTGAATGTGACAAATATATTGAACGTGAAGAAAGAAAATTTGAAGCAGAAAGAAAATTAGAATCTGAAAGATTAGAAAAAGAGGCTGAAAGAAAGTTAGAGGCTGAAAAAGAAATTAAGAGGTTGCAGATTGAGGCTGACAAAGAGGCTAGGGCATTGGAGGCTGAGGCTAAGAAGTTACAATTGGAGGCTGAGGCTAAGAAGTTACAATTGGAGGCTGAGGCTAAGAAGTTACAATTGGAGGCTGAGGCTAAGAAGTTACAATTGGAGGCAGAAGAACGGAGACAGGCTGCCGAAAGGGAGGCAGAAAGGGAAGACAAGCGATTGGCTGCAGAGAGGGAAGCAGAAGATAAGAGATTACAAAGGGAGCACGAGTTACGACTAAGGGAGTTGGAATTTCAAGGCCATGCCCCTGAAAATGGTGCCAGTCCCTTTACCTCTGATGCCACTGCTAGTCAGGGAGCCTCAACCTCAGCTATGAACTTTCATTTAGATCATTTTGTTGAGAAAGACGATGATATCGAGAGCTATCTAAATAGATATGAACTGTTAGCTACCACGTATGGGTTAGAGAGAGAAAAGTGGAGCTTAAAGTTATCACAAGGGCTTCGTGGTACGGCTTATGAAGTTTTCGCCAAAATGAGCAGAGCTGATGAAGAAAATTATGACATGCTAAAGCAGGCTCTTTTGTTAAGATATGAAAAGAATGGTGAATTTTATAGAAAAAAATTTAGGAATGCTAAACTACTGTCAGGTGAAACCTATCACCAGTTCTCTGCACGGTTAGAGACATACTTGGAGAAATGGACTTCTCTGGGGAAAGCCCAAGATCTTAAGGAAATGATCCTTATAGAACAACTAAGAGAGTCCATGGCTCCAGACCTGAGAAAGTTTCTCATGGAACAAGGTGCAGAGAGACTGGGTGAGTTACTGAATGTTGCTGAAAGATATCAAGCAGCTCAAGCAGAAGTAACAGGTAATAAGAAGAGGCAGGTAGACAATTATCAGGCACCACAAAACTTTAATGAATTTGATCATAGAGATCAAAACAAAGGTAAGCACCAGTTTGATAGGCCACGTTATGATAATAAAAATAAAACCCCACAATTCAATGAAAGGAAATATGATAACAGGAAACCCTTCAGACAGGAAGGAAAATATTGTCAAATATGCAGGATGCATAATCATAATACTAGTGAATGTGGTAGGAAAGTTCCTCCATATCACGCGGCATGCATGATAACAGTGGACAAGGGGAAGAAGAAACTGACAGAGAATCATATAAATCTTCAACATCCCCCCATCTGTGAAGAAGTGACATGTAATGGTGCCAAGGTTAGGTGCCTTTACTATTCAGGTTTAGAATATGACTCAGTTGTGAGTGCAACCCTAGTGCACCCTGAACAGTATACCACAGAGAAAGTGGAGATACAAGGGGCCGTAAAGGGAATATCCACCATGACACTTCCCGTAGCCGAGATCAATGTAGAGACAAGGTACGTGGAAGGAGTGATTAGAGCAGCCGTGTGTGACGACCCTAATTACCCGCTGGTGTTAGGAAGCAAATATGTTTTTCTAGGAAGCCCTGTAAAACCTGTGGTAATGGCCACGCTTCAGGTCAGGTCGACCCGTAGTGGAACGGAGGAGGAACCACCACTAGTTTATTCTCATAAGCAGATGAGAAAGGCCCAGGAAAAAGATAAAACATTAAAACCTTGCTTTGGTAAATTGCCAACAAGCCATGCACACCCTAAGAAAGGACAATTTTATTTGAAGGAAGGTCTGCTCTTCAGGAAAGCTAGAGCAGGATCCAAAGAACAGGGACAATTGGTATTACCAACCCCCTACAGGGAAAAAGTGATGGCACAAGCTCATGTTGTACCAGACGGTGGACACCAGAGAAATGGGACCACCCGTCAAAGGACATCGGAAAAATTCTACTGGCCCCAAGTAGCCGCTGATATTGCACAATTTGTGGGGGCCTGTGAAAAATGTAGCAAGGTACAGTCCCCAAGTTGGGAAAATCATAATCAGATGCCAGCCAAGCATTCTGAAACATATGGGCCTAACAATAACAAGGAAAATAAAAATAATAAGGTTGACATAGAGGATATGTATCCACCTTCCCCCCAACAGTGTTCACCAAAAATACTTAGATTCGCAACTCTGAGAAGGGCATCCAGAGAAAATAGAAACTCAGATCAGTCAACCCAGGAACAGTTTGAAGCCGCATTTAGGGAGCTGGCTGACATTGACATTGAAGATGATCCGCCTAAGTTAAAACCGAAACAAATTGTTAACAGAAGAACAGTGGGCAGTGGACGAGTGAGCAATTCGGAAAATGCTCACAGCGCTTCACAATATGGCTATTAACTTAGCCTTAAAAGGGCACTGGTGACATTGGTAGTCACCCGACCCCACACCGTCCAAGGGAAAGTATTGTTCGGACCCTGGATGGAGATAACCCACACATCTCATAGCAATGCTAAGGGCGAATTGATTTCTGATGCAGAAACTCATTTCCCCACATATTATCTTAATTCACCAGATTGTCGGTAGGCGGAACTATAGTTGGTGAATATGGCCTCCATTTGAGTGGCACATTATAGAACATTATAAATATATTATTAGAAGGGTGTTTCCACATTCAATCTAGCCTGAGATCAGACCAATTGTTGGCTGTGAACATTTCGTAGGAGCAGAGTGTCTCCATTGTTGCCTTTTTGAATTGAGGATAGTCCGAGTGTTTATTAAGGCTGATCAGGAAATTATTGGATCCCCTACACCACTCAGATATCACCATATAGATCAACTCCTCATAACGTACAAATTGAGGAACATCTAATATTCTCGGGACATGTCGTTGAGCAGACTCAGAGAAGAGAAATGGTGAATATTGATTGCTTAGCAGCATTAAGACAAGCAGTAACTCTTGCCGCTGTTCAGTAATATAACTGAAATGGATTCTTGGATTGCAGAGGTCTGAGGCAACCTTCGTCAGTAGTGCTTATTTTGAATTGACCCACCTGCATTAATCCATGATCAAAATAAAATCAAAGAAATCACCAGGCATAGACCTAAATTTCTCTATGTGTATATAGAATTATAGACTGACATATAACGTCTGTTTTAAGTGGGGAGAATTTGTCGTGAAACATTCTAAATCCACATATCTAAATTAAAAGGTAAATGTAAAGCCTGGCGAATTAATTCAATAAAAGGAAAGAAGAATGGTAAAAGACCAGTGCTGTCACAGTGGCGTACAAAAATCCCCTTTTTCTACTTCGTCTGCATAGTGTAACGCTTTCACGTTTGATAGTAAAGCCTACAGCAGCATACACGCGTTTCAAAAAAAAAAAATAAAACCGGTACTGTGTTTCTTAGAAAACCTTGAGATACGCACACTGCTTAATGACCTAGATTAATACTAGCATTAATTTCATTTTATACACTGCGTAACTAAAAGACAGACGAGCTTAGAAGAGAGAGAGAGAGAGAGAGAGAGAGAGAGAGAGAGAGAGAGAAGGAGGAACGCATGCAATACTACCACAGTCTTGCGATTAATATTAATGCCACCCCCAACGCGAAAGGCATGAAGCACTAACTTTTTTTCAAATAGACAGTGATAAAAAACACTACCAATACACGGTTAGGTTTTAAAAAACATGGTTAATGCTTATTAGGAAACATGACCCAATACTGTTTTTCGTCTGAAATCCTGACTTTATACTGACAGAACAGTCGAAAAGGCAGGACAGGTGGCGGTTCTAAAACAATAAAAAATAAAAAAACAAATACACGACTATCCTAGAATACATATTTTGAACGCAGCCACTTAGCTCCATTAAAACTTATATATTTGGGTTTCTTAGGACTTGCTGACAAAGAATATGTTAAGTGTTACGCAAATAGTCTAGGAATTAACAAATTATAGCCAAAATAAAATAGTGAGGTTGTCTGACAGCACCAAATCATAATTGCTCAGTGGCATGTTTTGAAACCACTATTTTACGGGAAATAGGCCAACAAGTTAAATCCGATTTCATTGGCTAGAAGAATATGTAAGCCTAAACATGATTAGTCGATTGCAGATACTATTTTTGGTTGTTACGGGAAACGGTAGGAAGGGTACTTTTTTTTCAAATACTTTTGTAAACATGGTCCTATTGGTTAGACAATTTGATATAGTCAATTAGGAGCGTCTGTTCAGTGCCACATTTTTAAAATAAACTTACTGAGAAGCAAGTGCGTTGAGATCCAGCTCATATTTTTCTTATGAAAGCCTGGGACAGAGGCAGATCGGAATTGTGCCATAACTCATTGCCAGTCAACGTATTTTGTGTATTATTTCCATGAATTGTGGTAAGCTAGAAATATTTGATATCTTTTAGATGAAAATTGAATGTGAATTGATAATTTATGTCTGTATATGTGTGTGGTTCAGTAGCAAACATGAGGCAAAGCCTAGATATTGCTCCAACCTGAACAAAACTTGTCGGAGAGTAGTATAACTGCATGGGATTGCCAATAGTACTATGACACCTATCTTAGTGTATAGAAGGAATTACAGCTGAAATTGCAGAGGCGTTGTAATCATTAAGGAGAGGAATACTGGTGAATGTTATTACATGAGAAGCTAACAGTTGGCCTACCGCGCTGAACTCGGTGTTTGTTATGTATTGTGCTCAGTGTGGAAATAGATTATAAATTAGTTCTGAAGTAGGAGGTACAACCTTCTTGTTTCAGGGACAGTGGTACTAACATATTAAAAGCAGCACCTGGTCTGAGTTTTGCTGAATCCAGAGGCTGGTAGCAGACTCCTTAGTCAATATATCGACCTGTGTGGTGTCTCAAGAACACGGTGAAGCAAGCGAGCAGTGGAGACTGTTTCCTGCCGCCCACACAGAAGTTAAGATTCTGTGGCCAGAGCAGCTAAATCTTGTGTTTACCCCCTCTAACAGTGACTCTACCTTAAATCTAGAGGGACATTTATTAGTTTCAAATAAAAAGAAACTGTGAACTTTCCCAATATTATGTCCACGAAAAACAAACACTTGAAGTCATGATGACACACAACCACCTAGCTTGAAAAGCCAGTATTACCTCAGAGTACTACAGCACAACTTACACACATATTGCAATAATAATATATGTCAATACAAAGATTCTATCTATAAATTGTGTACATATAACTTGTGATTACATTTGATTGTGATTCCTGGTTCACTTTGTAGTTGAATCAGGATATCTAATATTTGAAGGAATTAATACATATATATTTTTAAACTTTAACACTTGACTCATTTAAGATAGTCTTATAGAGTGTTCTATGTATGTGAGTGTCACAGTGTTGTAAAGTATTGTGGATTAAATTAAATTGTGTATCTGTCTGTTGGTTGTTGTGAACATACACTTCATCATTATCATAACCCTAGACATTCAACGTAGTCATCACAATATTCCAGAATAGGTCTGACTGAGGTATAAATGTGGTAGCAAGTAAGGTCATCTGTAATACACCACACTATTAGATACAGATACCTTCACAGCTGATCTCAGTCAGTACACTAAGTCCCCTATAAATATTTATATCATCCCACTTTACCACAATCACTAGGGAACAGAGGATGTAGTGTGAGGCTAGTGTGGGTTCCAGCACATATAGGTATTGCTGGTAACGAGATGGCAGATCAGAACGCCAAGAATGGAAGAACAAGTAAAAACAATATAAGAGCAGGACTGGGAAGGTCGGAGATCAAGAGCCAAGTGAAGGTAACTATAAACGAAGAATGGAAGACAACATGGAAGAACAGTAGAAAGGGCAGACACGCGTTCAAACTGCTGAAAGAACCAACGAGGACGTGCCAGGTCAGAGAAGAATTAAAGATACCATCAAACAAAAAACTGTGGCGTCTCCGTCTCGGTGCAGCATACTTTATGATAGAAGAACCACACTGCCAAGAATGTCAGGAAGAGAATGACATAGACCACTACCTGATTACCTGATCCACTGTAAAAAGTATGAACAACATAGGCTTGAATTAAAAACTTACTATAGAAATCACAATATAGACTTGACAGGTGATAAGGTTTTAAGTATAGATGCCCCAAGAGATGCCCAATCAATAGTTAAAAGATATATAGCCTACATAAAACAAAGGAAAACATATAAGGTTAGTAACCAAAAACAAAGAAAAAAAAAACTTACTAACTACTCATAGGACAAGGAAAGACAACACGGTATGAAATAAAAAAAAAAAACAACTCAAAAAGAACAAATACTAATACAAAGTAAATCCAAGTGTAAAGGACGATAGTTATCAAGAAACAATACAAAAGAGAAAATAAAATAGACAAATACTAATATAAATTAAAATCAGCAACTGCTAAAGACAATAGCTATTTAAATTGAATACAACATTTAAAAAATAAAATGACACTAAATACCAAAATTATAACCAAATTTCAGGTTGAACAGGGTAGACCAAGATGGAACGAGAAGAGGCAATAACGGTCAGCTGTTAAGTGCCCGCTCTCCACTCATCACCTCATCAAAACAACAACAAAAAACAACAACAACGACAGACCTGCAGATTTAGCATGACTACAAACTGAACGCAGAAGAATAAACCTTAGCTTGGCAGCGTTGGCGTAGCTGGTGAGTCCATTTTAGGGCTTTACGCTAGCAGATAGATAATCTTAGTCCTTTTCGTGGCGTAGTATCTATCAACGCTGATCGGGTTAGCAGTGAACGGAGTTCACTTATTTTTATATGGTAAATGCGCTCTGATATAACCAAATATGTTGAAAGGACAGCGCCTCGTAACAAGAAGACAAAAACCGAACCAAACCACACACACACACACACACACACACACACACACACACACACACACACACACACACGCACGCACGCACGCACGCGCACACACACGCACGCGCACACACAGAAGAACAGAAATAAAGTCCAACAGAATAATTCTTCTTCCTCGTTCGTCCTGAAAAGGACGATGGTGGCGTTGTGTCTGTTTACAGCGAAGCTGCGGTATTTGCGCCGTTCGGCCGACACATCCGACTTCCGCACGGCATTTTTTGGGACCGGGTTTGCCTTCCCTCTTCGATCCCTACTCCTCAGCCAGACTGCAGTGATGCAGCCTGTTTCCAGGACCACCACGTGGAAGTAGAGTAGGGTCTTGGTCAGCTCTGGTTCGCTGACCCTGACGCAGACAGTCAAGCTATGGGTCGCTTACTGCATTCCTCACTTTTGATGCGTCTTGGGTCCCCAACATAATAATAAGAATCATCAACGCAAGTCAGTCCTGTTGTATGACTCTGAAACATTGAGAATTAAAAAAAAAAAAAAAGAAGCACACACGACAAGAACCAAGACGTTATAGTCTTTCATAAATGGGTGCTTGGGTAGACAAGAAATTTCTTCTTCCTCGTTCGCCCTGAAAAGGACGGGGGTTGCGTTGTGTCTGTTTACGCCGTAGCTGTGATATCTGCACCTTTCGGTCGACACATCCGACTTCAGCACGGCATTTTTTGGGACCGGGTTTGCCTTCCCTCTGCGATTTCTACTCTCTCAGCCAGACTGCACTGCTGCAGACTGTTTCCAGGACCACCACGTGGAGGTGGAGCACGGTCTTTGTCAGCCCTGGTTCGCTGACTCTGATGCAAGCAGTCAAGCTATGGGTCGCTGACTGCATTCTCTATTGCTGCATCTTTTGGTCCCAGACAAGAAATAAGTGAAGTGGTGTGACATGATTACCACTGTGATCTGGTGACAAGAACCAGACAAGTGCCCGTGGAGCAAGAGATGAGAAGAAGGAACTGGCGATTGATTGGACAGACATTGACGAAACTTGCTGATGGCATTATAATGTGAGTATATACGGAGAACTGCCGTAAGACGGGGGTAAAACGGTAGAATGAAAAGAAAATTACAAAAAAACGCACAAATAGTAATTCGTCTTACAAAGAGAAAGGACAAGAAAAACGTACGTTGCGGCCACAAGGCCTTCGTCAGGACGTATTACTGTTGCGTTGTCATTATATTATTTGTTCAGTAACTTCTTGAGTACACAACTGGTTAGTCTGGCCAAGTTAGTATAGGGTCATACAGCTGAACAACGCACACAGTAATACACCAGAAATATTCATATCACCACCAAGGCCAAGTGGACACTTCAATATAACGTTTATTTTCACGAACACTGCTCCGCAATTGAACTCTGGAAAGCAATTATATTCATTGGCATTTAGATATACAGTCATTAGTGTAGCTCAGTATCGTCTGTCACTAGAACGCTGTCCTCGACAGGTTAACACATCTTTAATTTACTCACGTTCTTCATAGATATCATAATTCCTTTCATACAGAAGCTAGCATCATCACACTGAGGTTTATGGATGATCTAGTGGTCGAACATTGTAGGAATATGTAAAGTAATATTATAACACTCAGGAGCTCAGAGACGTACGTCCACTTGCCTCAAAAACACACACAGAAGACCATAGCAGCCGATCGCTAGTAGTATGTCATGTCCAAAACGATTATTATTTCTGCAGGAGGAGCGTGACTTTTATATAAGAAAATACTCCAGATCGATTCTGCAGGAGGAGCGTCTGCAGGAGGAGCGTGACTTTTTATATAGCGATATATTTTAGCCGGGGTGACTTCCTCTGACAATCAGCTTGCGCCCTGTTGTCCTGGTAGTGTGTTGTTATGTGTGGTTTATTTATGTGTTTACAATATGTAGACGATATTTAGTTATACATATAGACATATATTACAACAATTAGATATATATTTACATATATTTAGACATATATATATATAAGAAAAAACACTAGATACATTTTATTTATTTATTGACAAAATTAGTTGGTCTATGGGTGAGGGTGACGTCTAACCTCACTTCTTTTTCGTGTACGCCTAGGAGCTCTTAGAGTCCGAGCACAGTCGGTTCGGATTACTTGGTGAGTCTGTCACTCCTTTGTCATGTATACCCAGTTGGTGGGTGCGGGGGTAGTCATGTGAGAGGTGAGTGTCTATTGGTCTCTTCCTTTTGTTCTATGAAGGAAAAACAGTCTCATGGTGTGCCAGCCAGGGTCTGACTAGTCGAAAAACTAATCGATCGTTGGCGTGTTGTCTAGCCGAAAAGGGCAGTAGGACGCGCTGCATAGTACCACCGCGAGCGTTGACCAAGACGAAATAAATGGCGTAGAGGCCACAAACATTGGTAACTACATCTTGTAAATGTCTAGCGTTGTAGTTAACAGGTCGGGTAGAGTTTCTGGCTATAAAATTAACCAGGTCCGGGTGTGTAGGTGGTAGTTCGAAAGAATCAAAATATTCATATGTTCCAAGGCCATTATAATATAGAGCGACCCAATGGTCACCGGGTCGGTAGCTAGGGTCAGTGTTGATGACGAAAGCAGCCGTCTGGAACGGATCGATACGTAGAGGTAATAGGTCACGAGCTAAAACGTTAACGAGCCCAGTTCGTTTAACAAAAATATCCGACAGGAGTATGGTCCGTATCTCGTTTGTATTCATCGTCTAAGTGGTGTAGTCTGTCAAAACGTGGCGCGATTTCGAGATCTCCAAGATCGAGTCTTGCTCGGCGTAGACGAGGACCTGTAATGGTTCGGGTGTGATCTCGGAGAATTTAAGTTCTATTGAAAGAGGTCCCGACTTGGCCATCTCAAATTGGTCACCGTCCAGTAGACTGGGGGCGAGGTCAAAGGTGTATAAGGCGCACCCATTCTTAAAATGGCTATACTCAAGGTCGTTGCCGGCGTCTTTGCCAACCAGTCCCATGGCTAGATTCGTCCAGAAGAAGGCTCTCACGTATTGGTTGTGCTCATAATCCATCGACAAAGGCTTGCCACAAACTGTTCTGCCATCCGCGCTGACATTTAAATATATCAGACCAAAGGTACCGAAATTGAACGGATTAACCGTGTGCGACCCGTTAAAAGCGGTCGAAGTGACTAGACCAATCCCTAGACGGGTCGGGGTTTGACTGAGAAATAGATTATCCTGCATGTGCGATAGCATGCCTTTAGGGATAGAGAAAGTTTTTAGCACAACTCGTTTCAAAGGGTACTTGGCATTACCTCGCAACAAGGCTTTCTCGTGGGCTAGAGAGACGGCGGGGTTTAATTTGGCTTTTCGTACAACCAGGGCCGCATAAGTTATAATAGATTTATAACCACCAGCTTGGTCGTCTCTCAGCACGTTGAATGCATCTTTAGAAGGCGTGAGTTTTACTTTAACGGTCACACCGTTTAACATGTAGCGATCTTGGACGAAAATATCTGAATGTAACCGACCCATCATATCAATGTCCTGAGAACCTGCCGCTATATGTCGACGCAGTCTTAGTCCATTGTTATTATCACCACTTGTTTCCGTAATAAAGTTTGGCGTGTCTTTGTAAAACAGAGCCGCGGTCATATGGCCTCGTTTGGCTTCCTCCCCGTAATTCAACGTGGCTTCAATGTATGCTCTATAAGGATAGGTGTTCTCGCTGGGTGTAATGAGCGTGTCGTTTAGGGAAACGTCGACTTGGGAAAATAAACTGTGCAGGTAATAGTTGACCGGGGCCACATCCGCATCAGTGGGTAATTTGTTACCATTAGCTAACGTGATTTTGGCGCGCACGTGCAGAAAAGTATTGAACAAATCTAGATATTCTTCGCCGTTCCCCGATATTACAAATTCCACCGGGGCTGCGGGTGCTAAGGCGGCCAACGGATGTATCTCCACAAATTGACCCTCTTCTACGGCTGTCTGCGTTGGTGGTACGCTAAACAAATCTAGACCACTGTGAAGACATTCGCACGAGCTGGGGTGAATAAGCGCCATCATTCAAATATATCAGAGTACCGTCGCTTGTTCTGGTGGCAATGAGAAGGGCGAGCTCGGTTACTTCGTTTTATTCTTTTCGGCTCGCCGGGTGGGGCAGCTCTCGTTTTTCTTTTTCTGCTAAGACCGCTACCCGATTGGTTAGTGATGAGGTGGTCAACCGCTCCCTGTAATAAACGCTGACCCGATTCTTTAGCTCGCTCACGAAATGACTCACCAATATTTCTGCCGGCTAACGCATTGCTCGCGACCTGTAGACCGGTTCCAACCCCTTCTCTGAGTAAAGCTTTGTCTCCAGTTTTTAACCACGGGAGAACCATGCGACCGAGCCCGCCGAAAAAACTACCCAAGCCATGTCCTCTTTGACTTCTGCCTCCGATAAACACTGGCATCCCGTGGTCAGCTTGGTTGCAGTAAAACTCCTCATACATTTTGGGGTTTCGTCGTATTGGTACATGTCTGACCATTTTTTCTATTCAAAATCAAACCGTCTGTGAGTCCGGAAGTGGAGTGTCAACACCGAAGCTCCGCTAGTGAATGGGATAGTCTTACCCTGGTCATTAGTTAAAAGGATTTCCACGGCGTCAAACGAAAAACGGCTCAGAGGTACGTAGTGTGGTTTGTCGTAAATCCTAAAAACCGAAGCGGTGGTCCTGTCCAAAATAGGGACAATCCGTAACAAAGGGACACAGGCATCCCCAACCGGTCTCACCGCTACGAGGTTGCAGTACACGTATACATTTTTCATGTCGCTATCCATCTGTACTCCAGTCTCTCCTCGTAGTATTGGTTCGATGTCTGTGGCGAGCGAGACAGGTAAGCCTAACATGTGTTTCAACGTCTCGCTAATTCTAACTTCAGCCTCTGGATCATACAGATTCAAGGTGACTTTATTATTGTTAAAATGGAATCTAACTCGGGCTTTTTCATTCACATCCGTGTCTAAAAGCAGACGATTCAACTCGTCGATCAGCGTGTCGGGTGACGTGTATAGACCGGCGGGTAACGTGAGTAGTATAGACTCGTCTTCTTTGTTGGGGAAGTAATGTATCCATACTTCATCCTCTAGCACGTTATAATAACTTTTGGGAAATTGAATCTCAACCAAGCCAGCCTCGTAACGCGAAGTCAAGTCTATAGTCTGTGGTAATTTGACGAAAAAATGACCGGCGTTATTGTTCGGGTATATTTTCATCGAGGCATTGCTGGGTAAAGTTACGTAAAAACTCATCCTATCTTAGGGTTAGGTAACATGTAACCCAGACAACTGCTCATTAAGGCGATCCAAAACTTGCCGTCCGGTCCCTCGGCGTTGCTCCGACTCAGATTGAATAACGAGACCCCGGTGACGACATATATAACGATCATCTGACAGAAGAAAATGATCTCTAGCCGCGGGACTAGTTTCCCCAAAAATGGCCAGACCAAGGTTCTCGTGGACTTTGGAGCGGGTGAACGCAAAACTGGGGTGCTCACTTCTTCTATCTCCATCAGTCTCGATATCTCACTAGTAGTTTGGCGGAAATCCAGCTGTTGAATGGCGAGTTATAACCGAACCATTTGACTAAATACTCTTTAACACCCCTGACACTTCGCCGTTCTTGCAAAATGGACTCGATTCGATAAACTATCTTGTCACCGACCCGCTGCAGCTCTTCTTGGTAAAAAGAACCTTTCAGCTCTTCACCCGAATTATCTTTAAGGATGTACGTGACCGGTCTTGTTTGGTTTAATCGGCTGACCGTAAACAGTTCTTCTGTCCACGCCGGCGTATAACCATTTTTAAAAGTTTGTCTGGCTTGGGCGATCCGCACGCGATCACCAGCTTTAAAATAGACTTTTCTGCCGACGACGTCAGGGGTCGAATACAACGTATGCCACACCTCTTCTTGATTGCTCGGGGTAACTTCCGCCGGCGCCATCTTAATACTCTGATGATACGAATAATTGTAGTTGTGGACCAGTTGCTTTATCACGTCGAAGTAGCGAAGACTGTTGGTTTTGGTAAAGTAACGCCACGTTTTTTCTTTGAGGGTTCGATTAAACCTCTCCACTATAGCTGCCTTGGTATCCTCATTCTCCGTAGTGAAGAAATGAACACCTTCGTCTTTAAGAAACTTTAAGAATGTTTTGTTGACGAACTCACTGCCTTTGTCTGTTTGAAAATTTATCGGTTTGCGACTGATAAAAATGGTCTTCACCGCTGCTACTAAAGCTTTCCCAGTTTTGTTTTTCAACGGAACAGCCCAAGCGAATTTACTAAACACGTCAATACACGTTACTAGATAGTAAAACCCATCGTTGAATTTTTTAAAACCCCGCAAGTCTAATAAATCAGCCTGGAACTGTTGATCGATACCACCAGCGATAGTCGCGCGTCTTTTAAATTTTCTACGCACCGGTTTGTGTAAGGTGTACGTATCCTGATGACCTAACCACTCTTCAATTGTTTTTTTACAAGTAAGTTTGGTGCTACGTTGCAAGGCGCCGACTCCGCCATAAGAACCCGGTAGCTTCGGTTCGTAGTAATGTTGTTTTAAAATCTTATTCACTTCTTTGGCCATGCTTCCCACTTTGGAGTTTTTGTCTTTTTCCTTCTTCTGAGCAAAAACGACGATGTTTCTCGCGATTTACTGGCAACCACCTGTTTTCGATTAGTGGGTGTGACTTGTTCGGGTGGGGACTGCAGAGTTTTGTCCACGACCTCGTCTTTAAGTACAGTGGGTGAACCTGGCTGGTCGGGAGCTAGTGTTGGTTGTTTAATGTCCACTAGGCCTAGAGGTACGTGACTGTACTGTTCTAGTCGAGTCAAATAACGCTGCAGTGTTCGCTGATATAATCTAGCTTTGTTACCCACTGGTAAGTATTCTCGATCCAAGACTAGTTGCATTTGAGTGTCCAATTCTCCAAAGTTATCCCTCAGAGCATCGGGGGCTCTATAAGGTTTTTGAGCCTCTAACAAATGAGGGTCCATCAAAATCTAATTCTTGGCCATCTACACGCCCAAGACGCCTCTTAGCACGGTTAGGAGGGGCGTTAACAACGTACTTAAAAATCCGCCGGTTTGTAAAAATTGTTTCCGTATTTTGAACGACAATTTCATCTTGGTGAGCGCTATCAGGGTGTTTTTGTAACGTCTTATACGCCTCTTTTGAGGGGGTGTCAGTGAAACTTCTTCTTCTTCTTTGATCTATAACCGCCAACCGTCAAAGCAGTCAGCGGCCATCACGCTTGGTGGCGTCTTGTAGGGCAGCAACAAATTGATTCCACTTTGCTCGGTCGGCGGCCATCCTTCGTATAGTGCCCCAACTGTGGTTCATTCTTTGCATCTCAGCTTCCACAGTTCTCCGCCAAGTTGTTTTTGGTCGGCCTCTCTTTCGCTTTCCCTCAGGGGTCCTAGCATAGCTGTTCTTGTGATGGTATCAGGGTCCTTTCTGAGGACATGGCCAACCCAACTCCAGCGTCTGCCAGCTATGATGGTGTGCATGTCCTCCTGGTTACGCCGAATAAGTAGTTCTTGGTTGCTGATGGTGTTTGGCCAAAAGATTCGGAGAATTTTCCTTAGGCAGATTGTGTGGAAGGAGGACAGTTTCGACATTTCCTTCTCTGTTACTCTCCAACATTCCGCACCATAGAGAAGCACAGAAAGTACACAGCTATCATACAGTCTTAATTTGGTGTTTGTGCTGTACTGGGAAGACTTCCAAATGTTGTTGAGAACAGCAAAGGCTGTTCTCGCTTTATTTATTCTGTTGTTAATGTCCTTGCTTGTTCCGCCGTCAGGTGTTACTATGCTTCCTAGGTAAGTAAATGTGTCTGTCTGTTCTAACTTCTGGTTCCTTACTGTTATTGGCTCAGGATTGCCCACATTTAGTGTCATGACCTCTGTCTTCTTCAAATTGATGTTCAGGCCAACCTGCTGGCCATACTTATTCAGTCTATCGGTTTTGTCTTGAATGTGTTGGTGTGAATGCGCGAGTAATGCAATGTCATCTGCATATTCCAAATCTTCCAGTGTAGAAAACGTTGTTCATCTAATTCCTCTTGGACTGCCCTCTGTTGTCTGGCGCATCACCCAATCTATGACTGTTAAAAATAATGTTGTTGATAAGGGGCATCACTGTCGTACTCCTGTTTTCACTTCGAAAGTTACATTACTCGATCCAACACTGCACGTAAAGTTAGATTAGAGGCTTTTTATAATGGAAACAATGCGGCTGGGAAATCCATAAGCCCTCAGAATTTTCCATAGGCTGTCCCTGTGTATGCTGTCGAAAGCCTTTTCAAAATAAACAAAGTTAATGTACAGCTGTCTCTGCCATTCTGAGCACTGTTCTATAATGTTCCTGAGGGCAAATATATGATCTGCACATCTTCTGTTCTTTCTGAAGCCCGCTTGTTCTTTCCTCAGTTTATGGTCAACTGCTTTTGAAATTCTCTGGATGATTATCCTGCCTATTATTTTGCTGGGAACTGAGAGGAGGGTAATTCCTCTCCAGTTGTTGCAGTCTGCAAGGTCGCCCTTCTTGGGCAATTTGACAATTATTCCTTTACTCCACTCTGTTGGTGTTGTCTCAGTTTCCCAGACTTGTGCAAATAGTGGTTCTAATAGTTCTGCTGCTAGTTCAGGGTCTGTCTTGAATAGCTCAGCATTCAGATTGTCGTGACCAGGCGCTTTTCCATTTTTTAGCCCTTTGATAGCTGTGATAATTTCTTCTTTTCGTGGAATGTCTGTATTTACGTCTGTCACTTTCAGCCTCAGGAACATTCAGCTGAGTCTCTGGTGGTTCCTTATTCAGTGTTTCTCTGAAGTGCTCTGCCCATCTTGTTTCCTGCCCCTGTGCTGTGGTGATGAGATTTCCTTGCTTGTCTCTTACTAACGTTCTGTTGTTTGCACCTCGTTTTCCACTGATAGCTTTAGTTATTTTATAAACTGTGCTTTGTTCATTTCTCAGTTCTGCCTCTTCTGCCTGTCTTGCAAGGTCATCCAGAAATGTCCTTTTGTTAGCAAGGGTTTGACGTTTTACTTCCTTGTCCAGCTGACTGTACTGTTCACTATATATTGCCTTTAACCTGGGAGACTTAGCTTCTGTTTTCTTTCTTTTCATTTCCTTTCTCTTCGGTATGGTGTTTAGCGTTTCTGGTGTTATCCAGTCTTGGCTCTTTCTTTCCTGGAATCCCAAGCATGACTTGCTGCTTTCTTTGTATATTGTTGAGATGGTGTTGAATTTCTGGTCCACATCGTCGGTCTCTGTTCTTTCCTGGCTTTTGGTAATCAGATATCGTCTCTTTACGTCGACCATGAACGCTTTTCTGGTGAGGGGGTCCTTAAGTTTCGTGATGTTATATCTTTTTTGTTTGACTGCAACTGGTCCAGCAGCTCTGAGTTTCACCTTCACTCTTGCTACTACTAGGTGATGATCACTTCCCACATCTGCGCCTTTTCTTACTTTCACGTCTCGTAGTGCATGTCTCCATCTGCCATTGATCATTATGTGATATATCTGGTTTTTGTCTCGTCCGTTTGGTGATTCCCATGTTAACTTGTGCACTTCTTTGTGTTGAAAAAGTGTTCCTCCAATGACCAGGTTGTTAATACTGCAGAAGCTTATTAATTTGTCCCCATTCTCCTTTACTGTTCCACTGCCGCATTTCCCCATTACTCTTTCGTTATAATTATTGTGTGTTCCAACTTTCGAATTTAGGTCTCCCATTACTATAATAAGATCGTACCTGGGTACAGTTTCCATTTCCTTTTGTACCTGTTGATAGAACTCGTCCTTGATCTCTTCATCGCTGTCGTTTGTTGGTGCATAGCATTGTATAATTGTGGTGTTGGTGAATCTCCCTCTCAGTCTTGCTCTTATTAGTCTGTTGTTAATGGGTTTCCATTGCAGTAGAGACCTTTCCATTCCTTTCTTAAGGATAATGGCTACACCTTCGTTGTGCTGACCGTCCTCTCTACCAGAATAAAGTACTGTTTCCCCTGTAGCTGTTTTTATTCTCCCCATCCCTGTCCATCTGCTCTCGCTTATTCCCAGGATATGTAGTTTGTAATTCCTCATCTCTGCTGTGATCTGGCTCAGCTTTCCTGCCTCATTCATAGTTCTGACATTCCAAAAACCAATTCTGGTTTCGTGTTTTGCGGTCTGGGCATCCGTTTTCATGCCAGTGGCTTCCTTTCGGCTTTCACCACTGTTAGTCATACGAGCCTGAGACTCCGGATGTCCGTCCCGCCTCAAAGTATTTTCATTTATTGCTGTTTCCGTAACGTGTGCGATTTTTTACACAGACAGGGGTGTCGGCCCTGTGCTAAAACCCCCAACCTGGAGGACCAGGGTACCAGCTTTTGTCTGACCCCTACCCACTCAGACCAGTCCAGCATGGTTGAACCTACCAGGAGTAAAACTACCACTGGCATAGCTCTGGGGATTGTCAGGGTACACAAGCTGCCATACCGCTACATGTTTTAGGTACCATTGATGGCAGTGATAGTGAAACGTTACCTTTTAATACGTTGTGGCAACACTCGCAGAGTGTTCCAACGAGATCGGGTGACGCTGTTTTCATAACAGCCTTGATGGCTGGGGGTTTGGCCCTACCTAGAAACTTCAACATTTCAGCATGTCGTCTCACCTTATCCCCCATCTCGTTATTTGGGGAAGTAGACGACTTATTGTTCGTGTGGAAATATGTGACTACGTAATCTTAAAGCATCGGGTGTTGCCTGACGAAGGTCGATTAGCAAATAACCGTGTGAGGCCGACGTCGCGTCTCTAAAACTTTCTTGGACATAGGCAGTCCGACCTGGATACATCTGCTTGGCTAGATTAATAATCTGCGAACCATCACGTGGATTTTTGAAAAGCACTACACAATGATAATTCAAGCTAATGGTTCTGTGTTCTTTGTTCTTGCCAAATAGATTTTGCACAATGTACATTACACTAATATTTTTATGATGACTGCCTTTCGTGAATAGTTTCGTTATTCTATCATCCGTCTCTCTCATCAGATCATCTATAACGAGCAGTCGTTTCTTATCACCTGACCACTGTTCCATGTCCGACAATCCTTCAATAAAGTGGACTCCACTCATCGAATTATACATGGACTGCCACTCTCCATAACACCATATAATTTTGTCAGGCGCAGGTACCAACATATCCGAGACGTTGAAACACATTTTAGGCTTACCTGCCTCGCTCGCCACAGACATCGAACCAATACTACGAGGAGAGACTGGAGTACAGATGGATAGCGACATGAAAAATGTATACGTGTACTGCAACCTCGTAGCGGTGAGACCGGTTGGGGATGCCTCTGTCCCTTTGTTACGGATTGTCCCTATTTTGGACAGGACTACCGCTTCGGTTTTTAGGATTTACGACAAACCACACCACGTACCCCTGAGCCGTTTTTCGTTTGACGCCGTGGAAATCCTTTTAACTAATAACCAAGGTAAGACTATCACATTCACTAGCGGAGCTTCGGTGTTGACACTCCACTTCCGAACTCACAGACGGTTTGATTTTGAATAGAAAAAATGGTCAGACATGTACCAATACGACGAAACCCCAAAATGTATGAGGAGTTTTACTGCAACCAAGCTGGCCACGGGATGCCAGTGTTTATCGGAGGCAGAAGTCAAAGACGACATGGCTTGGGTAGTTTTTTTTGGCGGGCTCGGTCGCATGGTTCTCCCGTGGTTAAAAACTGGAGGCAAAGCTTTACTCAGAGAAGGGGTTGGCACCGGTCTACAGGTCGCGAGCGATGCGTTAGCCGGCAGAAATATTGGTGAGTCATTTCGTGAGCGAGCCAAAGAATCGGGTCAGCGTTTATTACAGGGAGCGGTTGATCATCTCACCACTAACCAATCGGGTAGCGGTCTTAGCAGAAAAAGAAAAACGAGAGCTGCCCCACCCGGCGAGCCGAAAAGAATAAAACGAAGTAACCGAGTTCGCCCTTCTCATTCCCACCAGAACAAGCGACGGTACTCTGATATATTTGAATGATGGCGCTTATTCACCCCAGCTCGTGCGAATGTCTTCACAGTGGTCTAGATTTGTTTAGCGTACCACCAACGCAGACAGCCATAGAAGAGGGTAAATTTGTGGAGATACATCCGTTGGCCGCCTTAGCACCCGCAGCCCCGGTGGAATTTGTAATATCGGGGAACGGCGAAGAATATCTAGATTTGTTCAATACTTTTCTGCACGTGCGCGCCAAAATCACGTTAGCTAATGGTAACAAATTACCCACTGATGCGGATGTGGCCCCGGTCAACTATTACCTGCACAGTTTATTCTCCCAAGTCGACGTTTCCCTAAACGACACGCTCATTACACCCAGCGAGAACACCTATCCTTATAGAGCTTACCTGGAAGCCACGTTGAATTACGGGGAGGAAGCCAAACGAGGCCATATGACAGCGGCTCTGTTTTACAAAGACACGCCAAACTTTATTACGGAAACACGTGGTGATAATAACAATGGACTAAGACTGCGTCGACATATAGCGGCAGGTTCTCAGGACATTGATATGATGGGTCGGTTACATTCAGATATTTTCGCCCAAGATCGCTACATGTTAAGCAGTGTGACCGTTAAAGTAAAACTCACGCCTTCTAAAGATGCGTTCAATGTGCTGGGAGATGACCAGGCTGGTGGTTATAAATCTATTATAACTTATGCGGCCCTGGTTGTACGGAAAGCCAAATTAAACCCCGCCGTCTCTCTAGCCCACGAGAAAGCCTTGTTGCGAGGTAATGCCAAGTACCCTTTGAAACGAGTTGTGCTAAAAACGTTCTCTATCCCTAGAGGCATGCTATCGCACATGCAGGATAATCTATTTCTCAGTCAAACCCCGATTCGCCTAGTGATTGGTCTAGTCACTTCGACCGCTTTTAACGGGTCACACACGGTTAATCCGTTCAACTTCGGTACCTTTGGTCTGATATATTTAAATGTCAGCGCGGATGGCAGAACAGTTTGTGGCAAGCCTTTGTCGATGGATTATGAGCACAACCAATACGTGAGAGCCTTCTTCGGGACGAATCTAGCCATGGGACTGGTTGGCAAAGACGCCGGCAACGACCTTGAGTATAGACATTTTAAGAATGGGTACGCCTTATACGCCTTTGACCTCACCCCCAGTCTACTGTACGGTGACCAGTTTGAGATGGACAAGTCGGGACCTCTCTCAATAGAACTTAAATTCTCCGAGATCACACCCGAACCATTACAGGTCTTCGTCTACGACGAGCAAGACTCGATCTTGGAGATCTCGAAATCGCGCCACGTTTTGACAGACTACACCACTTAGACGATGAATACAAACGAGATACGGACCATACTCCTGTCGGATATTTTTGTTAAACGGACTGGGCTCGTTAAAGTTTTAGCTCGTGACCAATTACCACTACGTATCGATCCGAGCCAAACGGCTGCTTTCGTCATCAACACTGACCCTAGCTACCGACCCGGTGACCATTGGGTCCCTCTATATTATAATGGCCTTGGAACATATGAATATTTTGATTCTTTCGAACTACCATCTACACACCCGGACCTGGTTAATTTTATAGCCAGAAACTCTACCCGACTTGTTAACTACAACGCTGGACATTTACAAGATGTAGTTACCAATGTTTGTGGCCTCTACGCCATTTATTTCGTCTTGGTCAAGGCTCGCGATGGTACTATGCAGCGCGTCCTACTGCCCTTTTCGGCTAGACAACACGCCAACGATCGATTAGTTTTTCGACTAGTCAGACCCTGGCTAGGACACCACGAGACTGTTTTTCCTTCATAGAACAAAAGGAAGAGACCAATAGACACTCACCTCTCACATGACTACCCCCGCACCCACCAACTGGGTATACAGGACAAAGAAGTGACAGACTCACCAAGTAATCCGAACCGACTGTGCTCGGACTCTGAGAGCTCCTAGGCGTACACGAAAAAGAAGTGAGCTTAGACGTCACCCTCACCCATAGACCAACTAATTTTGTCAATAAATATATAAAACGTATCTAGTGTTTTTTCTTATATATATATATATATATATATATATATATATATATATATATATATATATATATATATATATATATATATATATATATATATATATATATATATATATATATATATATATATATATATATATATATATATATATATATATATATATATATAGATATATATATATATAGATATATATATAGATATAGATATATATATATATATATATATATATATATATATATATATATATATATATATATATATATATATATATATATATATATATATATATATATATATATATATATATATATATATATATATATATATATATATATATATATATAACTGTTGTACTATGTCTAAATATATGTAAATATATGTAAATATATATCTAATTGTTGTAATATATGTCTATATGTATAACTAAATGTCGTCTACATATTGTAAACACATAAATAAACCATACATAACAGCACACTACCAGGACAACAGGACGCAAGCTGATCGTCAGAGGAAGTCACCCCGGCTAAAATATATCGCTATATAAAAAGTCACGCTCCTCCTGCAGACGCTCCTCCTGCAGAATCGATCCGGTGAATTTTCTTATATAAAAGTCACGCTCCTCCTGCAGAAATAATAATCGTTTTGGACATGACATATTACTATCGCTGACTTCTGCTGATACCAACGTTAGACGTCTGCAATTTCACCCCGAGGCAATGACGTAACTTCCTTTTACCAAGGACTACCGATAATAAACAACCATGAATCCTAGTCGAACCATGTTTATATCGACAGACATGTTATGAATTTTAATCACAACATTACTCCCCCCCCCCCCCCCTTTTTTTTTCTTCTAAAATAATGGAAACGAAGTGAAAGATGGTATCATCACATTTATTTCACTGTTAGTATGAACGAGCACAGCACCAAGGTTTGTGCCACAGAGTAGGCAATTAAACACTCAATGTATGGACATTAGCAAAGAATACAAACGCGATCGATTACAAAGGACAAAAATCATTTTAACACCATGTGAGGTGAGATTGCGGACAGTTTCGCTGAGTTTACAGTCTGTTAAATGTACCTGTTTAAGTTTGGAGACATTATTTGTTAGATTCCTGATAAAAGGGTGGTTACTCATTTTTTACTTGGGTTAAAGTCAACAGTGGTTGTTATCACACTTGTTTTTAACTAAGCGGTCTAATTTTAAAACTGATGTCTGGTTACCTGACCATATATGGCTTGAATGGTCAGCCTTTCCTGGAATGTTTCAGATCACCCCACCTGAGCGGAGCTCAGGGGTCTTGCGTCTCACGACGCATGCGCTAGTTTTGTGGCGCGTTAAGGAAGACATTTTTGTAAGGAGTCGAGCTGGAGTTTTTAAGCGGTCAAGACGTGTCGGCGTCTTCGATCTGGCTTTATTCTGGGGAAGGAAAGTCCTCTATGTGTGACCAAGATGTCTAAAGATTGTTTCCCCATGTGATATTCTAAGCGCCTAGGAGGCGAGTGAGTTTTTGGTGTTTATTCTGAAGATATGTCAAGGTAAATTAGCCTTCAAATCATTTTTCCTCTATTGCCAGCATTATGATTGACTTTTGTTTCCAGCTTAGTGACTTTTCCCTGGGCGTGAAAGAGTCCATTGAGAATACCAGAACCTGAACTTACAAATTATGCGACATTATATGTATCGGGTCAGTGAACGCCCGAAGAACATTATATTCGTTAAATCCCGCTATTCCGGCGGTATCACTTTGGACAAGGTCTGACATACCTTGTTTATCCAAGGAATCTTAGAGGACACTGTATTTAGGGGCCCGACATATTTCGCGGCCTGCTGCATACTAGAAAACGTATCTGACTTGCTGTTGTCAGAGTAGAGCGGAACTAAGCTCATTGAAGACCCGTTAGCAATGCGGGGTATTTTGCTGTAGCTGAAGAAAGAGAGATAGATTGAGGTCAGCATCATATATGCACAGCTTACTGATGAACTGTTGATGCAAACTGTACTGATCTGTTGTCATCCTTACGATGTCCTAAGTGTTTTGTCAAATGACTATTTATATTGATGTTGGTGTCCCTTACAGTCGTCTCGTAATAAAGTGTTGAAACGTCATCAGTATTACCAACATTTACTGACTTCTACATGTGGTTGAGTGGGTGCATTGTGTACTCGTCCAAGAACCTACACGCATTCGTGTCCACCATCTTATCTGATGTCTACTCACCCACACATCATGTCAACCCACACACTTCCACGAGCACTATTTACTTGAGGGTCTGTACGGTGTTTGAGAGAGAGTCAACATTACACCCTGTCAGCGCCTCAACGCTTGGTGACCCAAATATCCACCACAACATTGTACTTCACCAGGCCAGGTTGACCTCCTACATCTTACACTTAACATTCGGTGGCTGCATCTTACTATAGCCATCATTCCCCCTCAACAATATCAGCATATGGCCACTCTACAGATGGCTATCACTAAAACACCCAACATATTAAAAAAATGATGGCAGCAATCCATGCACTCTCATACCTCACACCGTCCAAACACCTATCTGTCAAGTCCAGTATCAGTAGTCAATTAATCTCATATTAATTACTAGTCATAATGCAAAGCATTAAAATTAATACAATTATATAATAGAGAAAATAGATCAAATGAGGCAGACAAACAACTAAGAAATTGAATGAATGTGACATTATGTGTCTAAAGATTAAGAGTATGTGTACCTGTAAAGTACATGTCATCAATATAATATATACTGTTCAAAAAAAGAAACGCAACGTTTTTGGTGTTACTTTCATAAAAGATATTCGCTGATTGGACATCAGTCAACCTATCGGCTGTGTCCACCTGGTCATTAACTTCTCGTCGTTACCTGAATTGTACTCACCTCATGATTCGTGAGGTCATGAAAGAGGTCAAGGTCAAAACAACATTTTTGACAATAACTCGTGACAGGTTCACGAGAATCCCGTGAAACTTACTGAACACAAAACTCTCTGACCATATTATTGAATGCCTATAAAAGATTGACGCTCCTCGAATTAATTCAAATGAAAATTCAATGCATAAGTATGGCTCATCTCACTTCAGAACACCGACTCATCATCATTGGACGTTTACAGACTGGACAGTCACAAAGTGTAGTGGCCAGACAATTTAATGTGGTTAGAATCACCATTAGTCGCCTTTGAAGGCGATTTAAGAAACTGGCTCAGTGGCAGACCGGCCACGCAGTGGAAGACCCAGAGTCACAACTCCTGCCGAAGACCGCTTTATACGGCTGCGTCACCTCAGGAATCGACTTGCATCTGCGTCCTCCACAGTCCAGTCAATGTCAGCAGTTCGTCGAATTTCAGATCAAACGGTCAGGAACCGGCTGCACGACTCTGGTCTTTGGGCTAGAAGACCCTACAGAGGTCCTGTTCTTACTGACCAGCATCACCAGAACCGACTGCAGTGGGCGAACCAGCATCGTCAGTGGACCGTTGGGAATGGCTGGAGACGGGTTTGGTTTAGTGATGAATCATTTTTTGTGCTCCAGCGACACGATAGACGGAGAAGAGTTTACCGCAGAGTCCATGAGCGCTACGCCCAGAACAGCGTTGATGAGGCTCCTTCACATGGTGGTGGAGGTGTGCTGATGTGGGGGGCGATCAACTTCATGGGAAGAAGTGACCTGGTGCAAATTGAAGGACGCCTGAATGCCCAACCATACGTCGCTGAAATTCTTCGTCCTCAAGTCCTTCGACTTCTGGCTGCACGAGGGTCGATTTTTCAGCAGGATAACGCTCGACCTCATGTGGCACAACTCACCACCATGTTCCTCGCTGACAACAACGTCCAGACCATTCCGTGGCCAGCCATGTCATCAGACATGAACCCCATATAACACTTATGGGATGAACTCGACAGACGACTCCGCCAGCGAGACGTAGCTCCAGCCAATCTCCGACAGTTGTCTCTTGCACTGCGGGAAGAGTGGGCAGCCATCCCACAACAACAGATCCAACGGCTAATCGGATCCATGTCAAGGAGATGTCGTTCTCTGAAAGAGGCCAGAGGAGGCCATACACCTTACTGAAACGAAAGCCTCAGTCACAAAGAATAAAAGTCCAAACCAAATTTAATGAACATCATTTCATTGTTAAAGTCTAAAAGTTTCTTCATGCCAAAATTGAAACATTTATTCCGTCAAATAAAATTTTGGTACAAGTTTGAAATTTGGTGTCCACTGCAATAATGTTGCGTTTCTTTTTTTTTTTTTTTTTTGAACAGTATATTTGATGTCATTATAAGTCAAGCTTTGCTCTTGAATCCCCAGAGTAACGAACGAACGAAGGAACGAAATCTTTATTTCATCAGGGTAAAGAAATAGGCATAATTTCCTTTTTACATTTCTGCCCCGCAATACAATTTTCAGCGTTCTACAAATTAAAATTAAAATATTAACAACTTCAGACAGGATTAATTAATATTATTGTCACAGACGAACTCAGCTGACCCTGAATCGTGGGATTCTTTAGTACGACCCTTTGTAACGACCTCTTCGTATAGCACCAGAGCCCCCGAATAGTTTGGTAACTCTTCATCAAACGGGAATTTATTTTCACCTGGACTCATTGCTATGAAACCGTTCCACGCAGATGGCCAACACGATGGCTGATTAATATGTGGACAGTTTATCTACCGGTCATTCTGGTCATCGCATTGATTAAAGGAAAGATTAAATCACGCCCACGGACATCGCCTGAGCAATGATATGAAGTTATTTTCATTAACTTGGGCAGTGGGGGCGTTGCCTACTTCAAACAGAGAGAGCGGAACAGGATCAAACAGACACGGAAGTGGTTTCAGGAACGTTGAGCGGGAGAGATCAAAGCAGTAGTGGTCCCGGAAACGAGACGCAAGCTTTCCTGGCGGAATTTTCACACCTCTATGTTAAGCGCTAAACCGACCGCAGACGGAGCGAACGGGGGAAGATGTCGGATGCAACGAACGGGGAAACGGGAAACCAGGGGACGGCAACTCTCTTTAGTCTGTCGGTCAGATCCCCGAAAGTCTCCTGAGATCTAAAAAAGTGTCAACTTTCTCATGCCCCCCTCATCTTTAATTCCATTTTAAATATATACAGACCACGCAGGAAGCCACGTTATCATTCAGTGCCAGAGATTTTAGATTCACTAGCTATCGTAGAAATTTTGCTAGATTTCCATCTAAATTGGTGGCTACCATTGGAGTGTTTCTTTTTCTGTGCACGGTATAATATATTTGTTAAAGTGATCCCATAAAAGCCAGATCCAAACCTCAGAAATGAGGTATCTGAGGAAGGTGGTTGAAGTAACAAGAAGAGACATGGTACGCAACCAGACGATACGTCAAGGCCTAAAATGCCACCCCCTACAGACCCAAGTAGAACAGTCCCAACTAAGATGGTTTGGCCATGTCTGCAGAATGGGAGAAGATCGGCTACCACGACAAGCATGGGAAACAAAGAGCCAAGGATCCAGACCCCGAGGACGACCCAGAGTCCGCTGGGAGGACAACATTAGACAATCTTTGAAGGACCGAGGACTAGAATGGAACCAGGCCAGGAGGAAGACAGCCGATAGAATAGTCTGGCGCTCTCTCTTCCAAACCTCTACACCTCACGGTAGAAGGGGAACGACTAAGTAAGTAGTAAGTAAGTAAGTTAAAGTGATCAGTGGTCTAGTGCTTTCATTTTATTTCACTGGATTTTGTGTTTATTTAATCTATTTAATTAAACTCATCCCAAAAGTTCCAGTGGTAAATTTAATGATATATCTATTATAACATTTCCAAAAATAATAGATGTTTAAATGTTAAAGAAACTTTTAAAGTCGCGAAGGAATTTATAATTAATAAATTTAGTTAAGTCCTATATATATATGTAGATGTGTATTTTAACCATTAGACTCGTGACGTGTTTTCTTAAATACATAATTAAATACGCGAGTGTATATATAATAGCCTTAACGGTAAATTTATCGCGCGTTAAGAATATTATTTGATTTTTGAAGTATGATTATGTTGTCATGGGTTTTCTATCTTTTTCTCCAGAATGATCACCTTTGCGATCCAGCATTATTACTAAATCATACAGAGAGTTTCCATACTCGGTTCTTAAACTTTCAGATAGTTTGATGAGACATTTTTTTAAAGTTAATCTTGTGGCGGTCCGGTGCGGCCTAGTTGTCATAATTACATGAAAGAAAGCTTACCCAAGAACATTTAAAATATTATCATCAAATTTAAATTTCAATCTGTGAGATAAACTGGAAGATGAACAGTGCCAGTAGCAATAATTTATGTACGGCTCTAAATGTGAGAGAATACCGATTTACCTGACTGTGACCGAGCCTAGTTTTTCCTCACTGGATTAAAAACGTTACCGGTCAGTGGCTATCATCACGCACTGAAGGATTATACCATCACCTCATTTTTCACCCCTATGTCGATCTGCGTCAGTGCCATCCCATAGACTCTTTTCTTTATAATAAAACACAAGAACTGTTAGAACTTCAAGTCCGGCGATAAGCGGGAATATTTGCTCTCAGTGAAACCTCGCAATATCTGGGGCGGGACATAGAAGGACTAGACAGTTTTCACATGTCAAGAGTTTAATTAGTGTGTACCTAATTCTATGGATTGTCTGATGCTGAAATCGGTAAGTGTGTGTGTATATGAGTGTGGATCCTCACAGCGTGTATGAATGACAGGAGATTTATTTTTGCAGAAACCATTTGTCAACTGCCTACCGGGTAATACGTTTTTCTGTACACCCGGCATTGTTCCTTTAAGTGGGATAATTTGTTAACTCTGTTTCACCACCCCCCCCCCCCTTTGTTTTTCTTTGCTTAGTAAAGGGAAGACACAATTGGGATAACAGTATTTTTGTCTACCACCATACCTAATATTGTAACACCTCTTTCAGAGTAATTAACTTCATTGTTAGGTTACATTACCCATGTTCCTGATAACTATCTATCTTGGGACTGAGTTTACCTTTGTCTAATAAGCGGGAAGGGTTTAGTCGATACCAATCTTCTTTAACCCCCTCCTCACCTTGTTAATTGTATTTTTCGGTACTTATGATATTTTTTTATGTAACACCTGTTGGATGTTGTGATTGAGTTTAATGCTAATAAACAGCATAAACATACATAGTACTGTGTTGGACTACCAAGGCCCAAATCCCTCATATTTGTTTAAGATAGTTGTATCCACGTCGTCTGTGTGTCTGAAGCACCAAATCGGTGTGAGCGCAGATGTGTGTCTGGAAAACTGGCAAATAATTGTTTGACCAGGAGAGTGGAAGAGAAGATTGAGAGAAACGATTTGTCGTAAATAAGTCTGTCTTTACTCTCCTCCAGCACTCTGTGGAGAATCAACTATTTACTCGCTAACCTTTTCCTATCACTGAGCCTTTCATCATCATTCTACACTCTAAACCGGACTACTATTTCTAAGACTCTTTCTCTCAAAATAAATTTACGACAATATTTGGCTGGCTCGCCGGGATAAAGATATTTTGAGTCTGATCTAAGTCTGGGTCTAAATAGATAGAGTGTGAGTGATCTGTCTTTGTGATTTAGGGAAATAAATAAATAATTAATTACACCCCTAGACAACGCCTTATAGTATTTGGGTTGTACACACAGCATATTTACAGGTTGTTTTCTTTCCACAGCAGTAGAAAGTACGGATAATCATATATTCGGGTTGCTAAATTATCCTCTGGCAGAATAAATTAAAATTTTTCTTTATAAGATTCGCTGGGATCGCGTGACTGGTTTTACAGTCACTAAAGGTTTTTGAAGCGTTTGAGTTGAGCTAAGCTAAAGACGGAATGTTCTGATTTTTTAAAATTAAGTTAACTACGTCTCATCTCATAATTGACTTCAGGGCCGGAGTTTGTTGTTAGAGAATTAAAATTTTCGGGGAAAATATTTTTTTCCCTTCTTGTTCTTTCTTATTATTCTCTAATAGTAGAAGCATCCAGTTCTTCAATCATGGCAGAGAGAATTAGGATAAGATCCATTTTGAGACAGGAAGCGAAAGACTCAGGATTAGAGGGAGAAGCCGCGAACGTGTTTGTAAACAAGGAACTTGACAGGTATGACGCGGAGCAAGAGAGAGCAGCAGCAGAGAAGAAGGAAGAGCAACAGAGAGAAGAAGCTAGGAAGAAAGAAGCGGACGATCGTCAAATGGAGCAGAAGAAAATTGAGGCAGAAATGGAAGCCCGCAGAGAGAGAGAGAAAGAGAAAGGGAAAGACAACATGAACTGGCGCTTAAGGCTTTAGAGAGTCGGGGCGCCTCTACTTCGAATAACGGAGAGCCGTCTTCGCCCCAGTCTCAGTCAATGGATCTCTCCAGCACTCAGTCTGCCAAATTAACAGCGATGTCTATTGCTTTAGAGGCTTTTCCTAGCCCCAATGAAAAAATTGACACCTTCCTTGAAAAATTCGAACGGCTTGCAAATCTGTATGGGTTAGAGAGTTCCCGCTGGAGTCTTAAACTCTCAACTGCACTCAAAGGTAATGCGTATGACGTGTACACGAAGCTGGGAACCAACCAACATGATTATGACATGCTAAAGAAGGCCTTACTAGAACGGTTTGAGATGACCGCCCGAAAATTTCTGCAAATGTTCAGAAACAGCCGGAAAGAGAGCACGGAAACTTTCCCACAGTTCTCTTCACGTCTCACGGGCTATTTGACAAAATGCATCGAATTATCGGACCTACCTCTTACATATGAGGGACTCCATGAACTTGTTCTTGTGGAGCAGATAAAGTCAACTTTGTCAAACGAAACCCGTAGATTTTTGGCAGAACAGGGCGCAGTCAGACTTGAGGACATCCTCAATAAGGCCGAACGCTATACCAATGCAATGGCCAAACTTCCCAACACTAAACGTAAACCCACAGATGAGCCATCTCGAAAACAAAATCTAGAGCAGTCATCCTATTCCTATAATTCCTCTCAGAATTATAACCAACGAGAAAATAATACCCAGAGACCTCCCCAGGAAAAATCGAAATTCTACAAAACCCGATACCCCCCCAACAACAATTCTGATCAACCCACTAAGCCTACGTGGCAGCCCGGCCACCAAGGTCAAGGAAAAGGAAAGACCCCTACACCAGGAACGTCTGATCAGGGCAAACAAACCGGGCCTAACCGCGTTGGATGTTTGCATACAGCCTCGAAAGGTAGAGTCAATGTCAGTGATTCTCAACCTGAGGGGGACCGACCCTCAACTCGAGGAACTGTAATTTTGAATGGTACCTCAACTACTTGTCTCTTTGACACTGGACTAAGCTTCAGTTGTATCGTCGCTAGGCACCTAGTCAAACCCGGTCAGAAGACAGAGGAAACCGTCAAACTTAGTGGAGTTTTCACGAGTGATGCACCCAGGACGCTCCCTATCGCACTGGTAGAAATACACTCTGATTTTGTCAGAGGTGTTATTAAAGCGGCCATAATGGATGATCCGATCTACCCAGTTATCCTGGGATGTAGATATGTGTTTATTGGGAGACCAAAGGAGCCGATTGTGGCAGCGGCAACCACAAGAGGGCAAGCCAAGAAAGAGAGGGAGCCTGCGCCAAATTTGGTGCCGAATGAACTGAAGGAGGCGCAACAAAAGGACCCTACTCTTGAGCCCTGCTTTAAAAGACTGCCCATGGCTAAGGACCCCAGACACAACGGAGACATCTTTTCTAAGGATGGCGTATTGTATCGTAGAACGGGCAACCCGGACACGGGGAATAACCAGCTCCTAGTACCGACATAGTACAGAAGCCAGATCTTAGAAATGGGGCACTCTCTTCCCTTTAGCGGACATATGGGACAAAACGCCACTATTCAGCGAATAAAAACCCACTACTGGTGGCCAGGAATGAACTCTGACATTACCAGGTATGTGAAATCCTGCGCCCAGTGCCAACGGGTAGCACCAAAGCACTTGACACCCCCAGTACCTATGGGGGAAATGCCAATAGTGGGTACTCCATTTGAACGGGTTGCTGTCGACATCATTGGACCCCTGGAAAGGACCAAAAGAAGGAACAGGTTCATCCTGACCTTAGTCGACACTTGCACAATGTGGGCCGAAGCTGTACCGCTACCATGCATAAATTCCAAGCATGTCGCAGAAGCCCTCGCGCACATCTTTACACGGTTGGGATTCCCTCAACAAGTTTTGACGGACAATGGATCCCAATTCCGTAGCCTGTTAATGGAGAAGATCTTTAAGATCTTGAGGGCCAAACATATCCACACCAGTCCCTACCATCCGGCCGGAAATGGGCTCGTGGAACGTTTTAACGGCACCCTCACCACCATGTTACGTAAGCTGGGTCAGGAGAAACCGGAAGACTGGAACCTATATATATCGGCTGCCTTATTCGCCTACCGAGAGGTTCCTCAAGCGTCTACGGGATTCGCGCCAGCTACACTTTTATTTGGCAGACCTATTAAGGGGCCACTAGAAGCCTTACTTCGGTCCCTGACAGACCAAAAGGCCGACGAGACAGTCGTCTCTGCAAGCAAGTATGTATCTGAGCTCAAGGAAAGGCTAAAGCTAGGTTGGGATCTAGCTACAACCAACCTTAAGAAAGCCCGCGCTAAACATGCTAAAAGATACAACAAAGCTCCAAAAGAGAGAGAACTACAACCAGGGGAAAAAGTTCTGTTGCTACTTCCAACCGGAAGCAATAAACTTCGCATCGGATGGCAAGGGCCGTTTACCGTCCTTAAAAAGATCTCACGTACCAATTACAAGATCTCCATCAAAGGAAAGGAGAAGGTCTTCCACATAAATCTGCTTAAGAAATATTTGGAAAGACCGGTGCCATCCTCCGAGCATCTCCTGGCTGTCGCCATAGCAACGGAAGACGAGGAAGATGATGATGGTTGCATGGAGTACCCATTGCAACCCACAGAATCCTTTAAAGATGTCAAGTTCGGCGACAATCTCTCACCAGAACAACAAACAGAAACCAGGGCGCTACTAAAACAGTACAGTGCAGTCTTAACGGATGTACCTGGTCGAACAAATCTCATCGAATTTGATATGAAATTAACAAACGAGACCCCTGTTCGAACCAGAGTTTACCCCATACCGTACGCTAAAGCTGATGCACTTCGCGGAGAAATAGACAAGCTGCGCCAGGCAGGAATTATCAGTGAGTCTACATCTCCTTACAGTTCCAGTGTAGTGCTGTTGCAGAAGCCCAATAAGGAAGTTCGGCTGTGTATAGATTACCGGCTGCAAAACGCTGTTACGGAATTCCAGCCCGAACCTCTCCAAACTGTTTCTGAGTTGTTCACCAAGCTTAGCAAGGCAAAGATTTTCTCCAAGATTGACCTCAGTAAAGGTTACTATCAAATACCAGTCAAGGAGGAAATTAAACCCTTGTTAGCTTTCAGCACTAGTGAAGGACATTACACATTTAATGTGATGCCATTCGGTTTGCATAACGCACCAGGAGTGTTCACCAGGATGATGAGGAAGCTTCTAGAACCTTTGCAAAGTCCCCATATTCATAATTTTATGGATGACATATTAATTGCATCGGAAACCTACGAAGAACATATTGCTACGGTTGCTATGCTCCTCAGGAGACTACAGGAAACTGGTCTCACAGCCAGACCTAGCAAATGTCTCATCGGGTTTGAACAGTTAGACTTCCTGGGGCATACTATTTCTCACGGATGCAGTTGGCCTATTAAGAAGAACGTAGAGAAAATAGTGGCAGCAAAAAGACCCCGAACGAAGAAAGACGTACGTTCCTTCATATCACTATGTGCATACTATCAGAAGTACATCCAGAACTTCAACGGACTGACGGCACCTCTGACTGACCTCACAAAGAAAGGTTGTCCTGATAAGGTCATTTGGGATTGTAACTGTCTTTTTCTCTTGTTGAGGTGATCACTGGCCCAAGACAGTATACATGTTGTTAGGTGTGTAGTGCGAGCGTATGATGAACTGAGTGTGGGTGCGAATGAAGGCGCGAATGTGTTTAGGCTCGTATATATGTAGACCCTGCAACCCATACACTCACATGCAGTAGTCAAGGATGCTTGGACACTGCAGGCACGTTTCAAAACATTTATTGACGAGAACACACATGGTATCAACAGGAACAGTCAGTGTAACAAGGTCATGCTGACCGGAAATCGATAGGTATACATTAGGCATTCAACAAGCTGGTAAACATTTGAATATTCGTGCATGGTCAATACAATGTTCTTCAATAATGACAGTTCGTGGTGTCGCCCTGGTATCACTGACTAAACGCGTCAGATACCTTAATCACTTTGACACATAGGTGCAACTTGGCATTCCCCGCCAATTGCACTGTATTAGGCTGTAGTACATTAGCCGAAAACACAGTCCTCGTTCTGACGTCAGCTGTGTACTTCTGATAAGCAGGTTACCATCAACCCTGCAGTAATGCTTATTGTAGACATAAATACCGCCAATCTGCGGTTCCCACAATATATCTTCGTCACTGGATTTCTGGACAATATAAAGACTAATAGTCTTGGATGGCTACCTCGAGCACAAAATATAAGTTCTGAAATGGAGGATCGGTGAGCTGCAGTTCACAGACTAGGCAATCTTCTAACATATTCTGCCACCGAAAGCATAGTAATGGAAAAAGTCGGTATTACCTGTAACCGAATCCACAGAACATAATAAGGAACTCTGCTGTCATTCCAACGCACAGAGATTCACTGGGGAAAACTGCCATCGCAGTCACTTCGAAGATTCTCCCCGAAAAACACAATGGACCCTTGGTCCCTTCAGAAAACCCAGGACACTTCACGGCTTGCCGGAAGTCTAACTCAACTCCCGCTTAAAAAACCCTGCCTATGGGCATACGCCAGAACTGTCTACCTTTGACCCTAACGGTCAAACACAATGAATGAATAAACAAGGGAAGACAACCCCTAATCAACCTGACATCGCAGGTAAAGACACAATTATTCTTATGATAAAAACATAAGCAAATAACTTGACAGATGACTCCGTCAAAAATGACAGCAACATATTACTACAACCCCCTGTAAAAAAAAAATGAAATTTTTTTTAAATATGTCCATGAGCAAGATTGCACAAGTATCACTTATGTGCTCATGAAAAAATGAACCTAATATCAGGTACAATAGACGCATAAACAAAGCGTCTGAAGAGGATACAAATCATCTCCCAACATAGGAGAAAATATTTCCTTTAAGCCAAACAAACTAAGGGGGGTACCATTAAAGAAACCTAAGTTGCTGGCAATACCAATCATATATCAAACATTACTAAATACTATAATTATAGCAATATACAAATATCATGAATTACAATGCTATATTAGCAACATATCACTGATGGATGGACAAAATGAAATTTGTTAAATTATCTAAACATCATCCAAATACATTTGTATTACAACATATTAGGATATTAAGGACAGACCTAAGTCCGAAAGTGTATCAGGAAAAACTAGGACACAAGATTTAACTGGAATCATGTGGGCATCTGGACAATATGTCCGCCATCACATTATCCGAACCACGGATAGCTCGCACCGTGAAATGGAAAGGCTGAAGAGCAATAGCATAACGAGTAGATCTCGAGCTCTTCAAATCCTTACTTTGCATAGCCGTAAGAGCTTTTTTGGTCGGTTTCCATAAAGAAATGCGCGCCCAGAAGGAACCTTTGCAGCTTAAGAATGGACCAAACCATAGCCAACAATTCACGGTCTAAAACCGAGTAATTCCTTTCTGCCGCATTTAGCTTCCTAGAAATATACATTACAGGATGCAGAGTTCCTGAATATTCCTGCATTAGTGCCGCTCCAATCCCAGTGGAAGAGGCATCACTACGAAGGACAAAAGTCTTATCAATCGTTGGTAGTCTTAAGATAGGATGAGATGAGAACAAATTCTTAACCTGATCCAATGAAGATTGGCATTCCTGGGACCAACGCACCATATTAGGAGAACCTTTTTTCAATAACGATGAAAGTGGTGCCATAATGGAGGACAGATTCTCAATGAATCTTCCATAGAATTGTATCAATCCCAAGAGACTACGCACTTGCTTTTTTGTCTTCGGAACCGAGATATTTAATATCTTCTTAATGTTTTGGTCCTCTGTCTTCAACAGACCATGACCAACTCGATGACCTAGGAAGGAAATTTCACTAAACCCAACAAAAGCTTTAGAGGGTTTTGCAGTCAAACTATGCTCACGTAGAGTAGATAGCAATTCCTTTAGACCCAAATAGTGTTCTTCCCAAGAATCGCTGAAAAGACAGATGTCGTCTAAATATGCGATGACATCTGCACGATCTGATAGAATTCGTCGCATCATGCGCACGAAAGTCGCTGGGGCGTTCATAAGCCCGAAAGGCATAAAATTCCATTGAAACAGACCCCTAGGTGTCGAAAAAGCAGTGAGAGGTTTGGCGTGTTCCGTCAGTGGGACTTGCCAATAACCTTTCGACAAGTCTAGTTTAGTAAAGAATTTAGCTTTAGAAAGTCTAATAAGTAGATCATCTAATAATGGCATAGGTTCAGCATCGAACTTCGTAACTTGATTTAATTTGCGATAGTCAACGCAAAGACGTATGTTATTGTCTTTCTTTCGAACAATAACTATCGACGAAGAATAAGCTGAAGTGGATGGTTCAATTATTTGCAGTTGAATCATTTCATCCAATTCTTTCTCGACTTGTGCTTGAAAATGAAGTAGGTATCGGGTATGGTCTTACTCTGATCGGATTACGATCAGTAAGTATGATGTCATGTTCTATGACATCTGTGTGTCCAGGAATGTCGGTAAGGACATCCTGATATGATTGTAGCGTAGAGGATACTTGACGTTGCTCCTCAAAAGACAAGTTCGAAGAGATTGTAACGTCCCTCCATGATTCCGTTGAATTCAGTGGAATCGCAGGAAGAGGTAAGTTAACGTCAGAAAAAATAGTTTCCTCATCCTGTATAACGGACAGGGATGAGATGTGACCATGTTGGACTGGAGAGTCGTCCATCGCCTGGAAAATAGGCTGCAAATAGTCTGGACGTTCAATAAACTCTGTTAGCATATTTATATGGAAGGTTTTATGCCTTCCATCCACATCGACAATATAGTCGACATCGGAAATTTTGGAGACTATAGTGTATGGACCTTTCCATGAAATGAGAAGTCTATTCTCTCTTGAGGGAAGTAAGACATATGCTTTGTCTCCAGGACAAAGTTGACGTAGGCGTCTTTTCTTGTTAGCAAATCGCCTAGCTTTTTTTTTCGCAAATTCGGAAGATGAAGTTGCTAACCTGCACGATTCGATAATCTTTTCTCTAAGAGCAATGACATATTCATATGACGATTGTGTATCATCGTCAATATTATCAGAAGTTATCAAATCGTGTAACAAGGACATCGGACCGCGCGGTTGCGCACCAAAGACAAGTTCGAAAGGAGAAAACCCTGTATGCTCGTTGGGAACTTCTCTATAGGCAAAGAGGACTGCAGGTAAAACCCTGTCCCAATCTTCAGGATGATCCTCCGTTATCTTGCCAAGTAAGTTCTTTAGTGTCCTGTTAAGACGTTCTACCAATCCATTGGACATTGGATGATAAATACTACTGAGAGACCTTTTAATGTCTAGCATAGCCATTACCTGAGACATAACGTCCGAAATTAACTGAGTGCCGTGGTCCGACAGTATTTCTCCGGGGAATCCCAGACGAGAAAATATGAGCCAAAGAGCATCAGCGATATCGACAGTTGATATGCTCTTCAGAGGAATAGCCTCTGGCCAACGCGTGCACATGTCCACGCAAGTGAGGATAAATTGGTGTCCTCTGGCTGACTTAATCTTGAACGGACCAATGATGTCTATAGCCATTTTCTGAAACGGCCGAATCGGAATATCTGCAGCCTGAATAGGAGCAGCATGTCTCGGACCTCTAGACTTGACCTCTTGACAAATTTTGCAAGATCGGCAATAAATTCGGATGTCTTTATTCACGAATGGCCAAAAGAAGGACGCAAGGACTCTAGTTTTAGTTCTGGAAAACCCCATGTGTCCAGCACACTGAGAATCGTGTGCATGCTGAAGAATTAAGGCTCTCATACACTTAGGCACAAGAATTTGCGAGTGCATAGACTTGTCCGAGTGTTGTACCATCCGTACCAATATACCATTCTTCATAGTAATATACGATTTGTGATTAGTATTTTGATTGGGATCCCCTTTCTTTGCAAGAAGGAAGAATTTCTTCAAAGAAGGATCCTCTTCTTGACGTTTAACAAACGAGTCATGGGAAATCACCAAGTGCTCGTCTTGGCTATCAACTTCATTACTATTATCCGATGAAGTTGGGGGATTAAGAGCTTGAGCTCTTGTCACCACTGCATTGACCGTTTGAATGTTTTTTTCCTCCCAACTAGAAATTTGTTGCGGGGTGCATTCCTTAACCCCATGAATACGACCGATTATAAGATCCGCAATAGGATTAGGAAGAAGACATGCATGGACATCTCCTGTGAAGAAGGGAGTGTCAATCCTAATAATAGCAGTAGGATAACTTTCCATAGTACCACCAAATGTAACACAATTGATTGTTTTTCCAGTGGCACAGCAAGGATCTACCAGAGACTCCCTAACCCCGACGGTAGTACATCCCGAATCGAAAAGTACTGAGACTAGCCTATCATTTATTAGACCTTTATGTAAGATGAGAGATCCTCTCCCATCATGCGCAACTGTAGCAGGTAGAGCAGGAAGAGGGTGACCACAACTTAGAGTAGATACAGTCGATGAGTCGAACAATGTTAAGCATTGGGGGCATTCAGTTGCTCTCCCAAAATCGAAAGCACAACCAGTGATAGCCCTAGAGTTACCACTATCATTTACTGTATTACAGGCTCCATCAAACTCTTGTTGTGCAGAGTTTGCCTGTTGGAAAGGTCTTTTTTTGTTAAATCTAGGTCTGCCTCGATTATCATTTCCCCTGTAATTATTTCGACTATCATTTCCCCTGTAATTGTTATCATATTGCCTATTGTAATCATCATTCCGGTTTGAATCCCGGTTTCTAAATTCACCATCGTCATAATCTTGACGTCGAGAATGATTACCTCGAAAGTTCGAATAGTTATTATTTGGATAGCCTTTGCGAAAGTGTCTCAAATTATTACCACTAAAATTACGAGAACTACCATCTTGTCTCCAATTCATAGACGAAGAACCATCATGTGTTGGATTACTCCGCTTCTGAGTGTAATTCTGATTACTTCCCCTAATCCAGTTTTGTTGAGCACCCTGAAAATTTTTTTTGAAATTAGGGCCATATGGTGTTGCCGAAGCAGCTGGCAACCCTTCTTTCACTTTAGAATTGCTAACTGTAGCATGGGGATGCGCGGTGGCATACTGACAACAGTATTCCTCCATATCTTTTAAGTTTTTAGGCTTACGCTCATGAAGGAATGCAAGAAAAGAATCATTAACAGATGACAAAACCTTATCTCGCAATAATAAGTCCATTAGACCTTCATATGTTTTCTCAGTCTGAGACAACTCAACCCATCGTGTAAATGTACGACGTATTTTTGTAACAAAATCAGAGAAATCTACTCCATTTTCTCGCAACATTGTCCTAAAACGAAGACGATAGTCTTCTTCTTTTAGTTGGTATTTTTTTAGCAATGCTGCTCTGACAACATCATAATTAGTCCTGTCATGTTTGTCTATTGTCATAAGAGTAGTCACAGTGTCACCTGTAAAAAATTCCATCAGTTGTTCAACATATTTTTCCTTTTTTATGTTATGCATATCGCATAAAAATTGGAATCTATCTAGATAATCTGCTACGTCATCCTTTAAAGGATTGAAATGAGGCAATTTAATCCTATTAACAAACTCCTTTGTCGTACTCGAAGTTGTTTGCTGAGCACCCGTACTCGCCAATTTCAATTTCTCTAACTCCAAAGTTGCGAGTCTTTCATCAAGTTCCATCTTCTGTTTTCTTTCCTCATGTTCCATTTTTCTAATTTCAGCCTCAGCAGCAGCTTGAAGTTTTCTCTCCTCTGCAGCAGCTTGAGCTTGAATTTTTTTTTCTCCTCTGCAGCAGCTTGAAGTTTTTTGTCTTCCATTTCCATCTGGAATTTTCTTTCATCAGCAGCAGCTTGAAGTTTTTTCTCCTCAGCAGCAGCTTCTCTTTGATACTTTTTTTCTTCAAGTTCTAATCTTCTATTCTCAGCTTCTAGCTTCTTTAGTTCAGCTTCTGCTCTCCTTTGTTCAGCTTCTGCTTTGAATTTAATTTCCTCTTTTTGTTTCTTTTCTTCTGACTTTAATGCAATGGCGAATTGAGCAGATGAATATTCTTCCAATTCTTTACCAGACTTACCAAGGGTCAACCCTTGCTGGATGAAGAAATCCAAATTAGACATTCTGTCTAAAGAGATCAGTAACCTGAAGGAGCCGCGCTAGCGTAGTGGTTACAACACCGCTCTGGCGACCGGGTGATTCAGGATCAAACCCGGGCGACGGCATTTGAGGATTTTTCGTCGACCGGAATTTGGACTGGATTAACTCGAGACCTGGCGAAGACATTCGAAGGAGTGTCTCGACCAGGGACTGGCGGCTCCTGAGCCGACCCAGCTCTAATGGGTACCTCCGAAAACGGCGAGTATATGCCTGAATGGCGAGGGACACTTGTCTCTGTACAAGAAAATAGGATACTCACGTAAAAATCAATGTCAGGTTAGACATTAAAAAATAATAACCTGAGATTTCGCCTCGAGTATTAGCGGGCGTACAAAAAAAAAAAAGTAACCTGAAAAATTCAACAATTACCTTATCCCACTTCAATGGGAGACAAGTCTGAAATGCTAGACTTGTATACTCACTTCACTTTATTTCACTCTCTTAGTCTTAGACAAAGACCTTGTATGGTCCTCTTGTTTATAATGTAACAAAAAATCATTTGAGTACCTGTGGAAAATAATTCCTTTATATCCCACTCACTACGGGCACAAGTCTTTTTTATAAAGAACTTGAATATGTATTTCACCTTGTCTCAATCTTTGTGGATAACAAGTCTTTTATCAAAGAACTTGTATAAATATCTTATATAATAATATTTTATTAACAATCTCTATATGAAGAGTGTACCTTATTAATAATAATAATAATACATGACCAAGTATATGTATGTAGACTGTGTATGACAATAATGTAGTACAATCAAAAATACAAAGACAAAGATACAGAACAATGACCGAAAACGTTCGCAGAAGTCAAATAAACAATACAGCAAAAAGTAAAGAAAATGTTACACAAATGTGTAATGATGACCGCGAAAAATAAACAAGACAAATGACAACACTGTTATAAACGAAAAGGTGTAAAGAAATAAACGGAAGGAATGAGAGAAGAACAGATACAAACAAAACTAATCGAAAATCAAGGAACGGAAAAATAACGAAAACAACACTAACTCATGTCGTCACAGCTAAAAAAAAATAGCAACAAAAGTCGCTAGCAAATTTCAATTAAGAAAATTGCAATCCCTACAGAACGCTTACAGTAACCCTCGATTAAGTGGCATATTTACTGTAAGACCCACCAACCGAAAACCCGCAGAAAAACACAAGAAAAATACACAAAAACAGTAGAAGTAACATAAACATATATATAGCAATCAGTATTTCAATGTGTTGCATAACAAGTTCAGTCACAGCTGAAACTAAAGTAAATTTCTTGCTCCTTGCGAACACAGAAACAAAATGTCAAGCGCGCACTGAATGTCAAATCCACTGTAGCATAAAGTGGTATTCACGAACAAAAGTTACTATGACCTTCTCGACTTAGGACTTGCACATTGAATGTTTACAATTTCCACGTACTGTTTACAAACACTTGACCTCGAACAATGTAACTTGAATGCTCGGACATAGAAAAGTCTGTTGTTGACTGCAACGTGTAACAACCAGCAGTACTGTTCACAATAGGGACTCGCCTTCTATGCAGCTATGGTCCACGTAGCAAACGCCTCGATGCCAACTTCAGTATTTGTCCTGTTGTTGTTCAAGCAGCATTATAACATAAATGCTAGCACTGTTTATCTGGGTCAACAGTTGATGACCTATTTCTGTCCTGTTGTAGCCAAATTTCTGCATCCATTAATGTCACCAATAATGTTAATTGCTCGCTCTGTTCTTTTTAAACCCACAGATCTGGTCCACCAGAAATGTAACTGTCTTTTTCTCTTGTTGAGGTGATCACTGGCCCAAGAAGTATACATGTTGTTAGGTGTGTAGTGCGAGCGTATGATGAACTGAGTGTGGGTGCGAATGAAGGCGCGAATGTGTTTAGGCTCATATATATGTAGACCCTGCAACCCATACACTCACATGCAGTAGTCAAGGATGCTTGGACACTGCAGGCACGTTTCAAAACATTTATTGACGAGAACACACATGGTATCAACAGGAACAGTCAGTGTAACAAGGTCATGCTGACCGGAAATCGATAGGTATACATTAGGCATTCAACAAGCTGGTAAACATTTGAATATTCGTGCATGGTCAATACAATGTTCTTCAATAATGACAGTTCGTGGCGTCGCCCTGGTATCACTGACTAAACGCGTCAGATACCTTAATCACTTTGACACTTAGGTGCAACTTGGCATTCCCCGCCAATTGCACTGTATTAGGCTGTAGTACATTAGCCGAAAACACAGTCCTCGTTCTGACGTCAGCTGTGTACTTCTGATAAGCAGGTTACCATCAACCCTGCAGTAATGCTTATTGTAGACATAAATACCGCCAATCTGCGGTTCCCACAATATATCTTCGTCACTGGATTTCTGGACAATATAAAGACTAATAGTCTTGGATGGCTACTTCGAGCACAAAATATAAGTTCTGAAATGGAGGATCGGTGAGCTGCAGTTCACAGACTAGGCAATCTTCTAACATGTTCTGCCACCGAAAGCATAGTAATGGAAAAAGCCGGTATTACCTGTAACCGAATCCACAGAACATAATAAGGAACTCTGCTGTCATTCCAACGCACAGAGATTCACTGGGGGAAAACTGCCATTGCAGTCACTTCGAAGATTCTCCCCGAAAAACACAATGGACCCTTGGTCCCTTCAGAAAACCCAGGACACTTCACGGCTTGCCGGAAGTCTAACTCAACTCCCGCTTAAAAAACCCTGCCTATGGGCATACGCCAGAACTGTCTACCTTTGACCCAAAAGGTCAAACACAATGAATGAATAAACAAGGGAAGACAACCCCTAATCAACCTGACATCGCAGGTAAAGACACAATTATTCTTATGATAAAAACATAAGCAAATAACTTGACAGATGACTCCGTCAAAAATGACAGCAACAGGGATCAAAAGTGCGAACACGCAAACAGCACTTTGAAAGGACAGTTGTCTGCATACCCCATTTTGAGGTTGCCTGACCTCAAGAAACCTTTTGTATTACGGGTCGACGCGTCAGGTCAGGGCATCGGGTCAACACTGCTTCAAGCCGATGACAGTGACCCAAACATGCTATTTCCAGTTGCCTATGGCAGTCGGAAATTAAATAAAGCTGAACGGAACTACAGCGTAGTCGAAAGAGAATGCCTCGCTCTGATTGACGGTATAAGACGCCATCATGAGTTTCTCTGTGGTACATCTTTTACGGTTCAAACAGACCACGCTCCGTTAGCCTTTCTTGGTGCCAATAAAGAATTTAACGCAAGGATCATGCGGTGGGCCCTTCTTTTAAGCGTTTATTCTTTCAAAGTGGAATACATTCCGGGAAGACAGAATGTCGGGGCGGATTTCCTGAGTAAAAAGTGGACTACGGACGAAGAGGAAGAAGTTGAAGATACCAATCACCCAAAAGCTACCGATCAGGGCAGCTTCATTGTCAGAAATTAAACATGAAAATATGTTTTCATGTCTCAAAAGAGGGGACGATTGTCACAGACGAACTCAGCTGACCCTGAATCGTGGGATTCTATAGTACGACCCTTTGTAACGACCCCTTCGTATAGCACCAGAGCCCCCGAATAGTTTGGTAACTCTTCATCAAACGGGAATTTATTTTCACATGGACTCATTGCTATGAAACCGTTCCACGCAGATGGCCAACACGTTGGCTGATTAATATGTGGACAGTTTATCTACCGGTCATTCTGGTCATCGCATTGATTTAAGGAAAGATTAAATCACGCCCACGGACATCGCCTGAGCAATGATATGAAGTTATTTTCATTAACTTGGGCAGTGGGGGCGTTGCCTACTTCAAACAGAGAGAGCGGAACAGGATCAAACAGACACGGAAGTGGTTTCAGGAACGTTGAGCGGGAGAGATCAAAGCAGTAGTGGTCCCGGAAACGAGACGCAAGCTTTCCTGGCGGAATTTTCACACCTCTATGATAAGCGCTAAACCGACCGCAGACGGAGCGAATGGGGTAAGATGTCGAATGCAACGAACGGGGAAACGGGAAACCAGGGGACGGCATCTCTCTTTAGTCTGTCGGTCAGATCCCCGAAAGTCTCCTGAGATCTAAAAAAGTGTCAACTTTCTCATGCCCCCCTCATCTTTAATTCCATTTTAAATATATACAGACCACGCAGGAAGCCACGTTATCATTCAGTGCCAGAGATTTTAGATTCACTAGCTATCGTAGAAATTTTGCTAGATTTCCATCTAAATTGGTGGCTACCATTGGAGTGTTTCTTTTTCTGTGCACGGTATAATATATTTGTTAAAGTGATCAGTGGTCTAGTGCTTTCATTTTATTTCACTGGATTTTGTGTTTATTTAATCTATTTAATTAAACTCATCCCAAAAGTTCCAGTGGTAAATTTAATGATATATCTATTATAACATTTCCAAAAATAATAGATGTTTAAATGTTAAAGTAACTTTTAAAGTCGCGAAGGAATTTATAATTAATAAATTTAGTTAAGTCATATATATATATATATATATATATATATATATATATATATATATATATATATATATAGATGTGTATTTTAACCATTAGACTCGTGACGTGTTTTCTTAAATACATAATTAAATACGCGAGTGTAAATATAATAGCCTTAACGGTAAATTTATCGCGCGTTAAGAATATTATTTGATTTTTGAAGTATGATTATGTTGTCATGGGTTTTCTATCCTTTTCTCCAGAATGATCACCTTTGGGATCCCAGCATTATTAATAAATCATACAGAGAGTTTCCATACTCGATTCTTAAACTTCCAGATAGTTTGATGAGACATTTTTTAAAATTTAATCTTGTGGCGGTCCGGTGCGGCCTAGCTGTCATAATTACATGAAAGAAAGCCTACCCAAGAACATTTAAAATATTATCATCAAATTTAAATTTCAATCTGTGAGATAAACTGGAAGATGAACAGTGCCAGTAGCAATAATTTATGTACGGCTCTAAATGTGAGAGAATACCGATTTACCTGACTGTGACCGAGCCTAGTTTTTCCTCACTGGATTAAAAACGTTACCGGTCAGTGGCTATCATCACGCACTGAAGGATTATACCATCACCTCATTTTTCACCCCTATGTCGATCTGCGTCAGTGCCATCCCATAGACTCTTTTCTTTATAATAAAACACAAGAACTCTTAGAACTTCAAGTCCGGCGATAAGCGGGAATATTTGCTCTCAGTGAAACCTCGCAAAATCTGGGGCGGGACATAGAAGGACTAGACAGTTTTCACATGTCAAGAGTTTAATTAGTGTGTACCTAATTCTATGGATTGTCTGATGCTGAAATCGGTAAGTGTGTGTGTATATGAGTGTGGATCCTCACAGCGTGTATGAATGACAGGAGATTTATTTTTGCAGAAACCATTTGTCAACTGCCTACCGGGTAATACGTTTTTCTGTATACCCGGCATTGTTCCTTTAAGTGGGATAATTTGTTAACTCTGTTTCACCCCCCTCCTTGTTTTTCTTTGCTTAGTAAAGGGAAGACACAATTTGGATAACAGTATTTTTGTCTACCACCATACCTAATATTGTAACACCTCTTTCAGAGTAATTAACTTCATTGTTAGGTTACATTACCTATGTTCCTGATAACTATCTATCTTGGGACTGAGTTTACCTTTGTCTAATAAGCGGGAAGGGTTTAGTCGATACCAATCTTCTTTAACCCCCTCCTCAACTTGTTAATTGTATTTTTCGGTACTTATGATATTTTTTTATGTAACACCTGTTGGATGTTGTGATTGAGTTTAATGCTAATAAACAGCATAAACATACATAGTACTGTGTTGGACTACCAAGGCCCAAATCCCTCATATTTGTTTAAGATAGTTGTATCCACGTCGTCTGTGTGTCTGAAGCACCAAATCGGTGTGAGCGCAGATGTGTGTCTGGAAAACTGGCAAATAATTGTTTGACCAGGAGAGTGGAAGAGAAGATTGAGAGAAACGATTTGTCGTAAATAAGTCTGTCTTTACTCTCCTCCAGCACTCTGTGGAGAATCAACTATTTACTCGCTAACCTTTTCCTATCACTGAGCCTTTCATCATCATTCTACACTCTAAACCGGACTACTATTTCTAAGACTCTTTCTCTCAAAATAAATTTACGACAATTATCATCACAAAATTAGAAATTGAGCATGCACAAGTACATTTACTCATAGTCATTCACGCACACAGAGGAGGGATAGAGAAAGAGAGAGAGAGAGAGAGAGATTAGAGAGAGAGAGAGAGAGAGAGAGAGAAAGAAAGAGAGAGAGAATGAGAAAGAGGTAAGAGAGGTAGATGGAGATTGAAAACACGAGGAAGAGAACTAGAGAAAGAAATAACAGCGATGAGACACACAAGGCAAGACCTTGAGGATGGGCATAGGACATGAGAACTTGACATGAGTTTCTTGCAGGCCAATACTCCTCGGGGAGCACATGTGTAATGAAAAAATGAATAAATTTTCGATCACCTGAATAACGAAGGGTTTTCTTGTGTGTGTGTGTTTAAAATATGATTATCAGGTCAAGGAAGAGGATAATGAAGACACGGATAGACGTTAGATGAATGGCACAGCACACGAAGACTTTACGTGTATTTACATGAATGGCACAGCACACGAAGACTTTACGTGTATTTACATGAATGGCACAGCACACGAAGACTTTACGTGTATTTACATGAATGGCACAGGACACGAAGACTTTACGTGTATTTGTTGAAGGCCTTTGCTCCACGGCGGATTGAAATGTAATGAATTTATTAGTGAAATTACATCAGGAGCCCTAGCTCCTCGGGGTTCTGGGTGGGGGGGGAGGGGGGGGGGGGGGAAACTTATCTACGCCACTGTAGCTGGAAGAGTAATAACAGTGCATAGGGCTTAGATTATAACAAAAGACTGAGAACTAAATAATGAATAAGAGTAATTGTTAGTTTAATTGTAATTTGTTACATTTGAAACTAAGGTTCATCACTTGTACCTCCACACCCTTCCCCAACCTCGTTCTCTACGGCACAGCAGACTACTATTTAATATTGTTCTTCTTCAAGTACCTTGACTGGCGGCATAAATGATCATGTCTCTTCACAACTCCTGTTCTCAGTACTGTTTATCATTTCTGTTGGTGACACATTTTCATGCCACGATGTCAAACTATCCAGTACCTTCTTTGTCCTGAAATCTTTCATGTTGTCACAATACATTTCATGTTTCATCTTCTCACCACATGTTGAAGAAAGGGGATTAATTCCTTCTGACCAGCTTCCTTTTTGCAGTGGCCTCTTTCAGAATACTTTCTTTACTCTTTATGGTTGCCCCATGGTATTATAACATTATTTTGTAAAACCACAGTACTGTGACCTATGCAGCTTTTCCCACTCTAACTCAGTGTCGTGCTGCGGGGGGGGGGGGGGGGGGGGGGGGGGTTCAAGGGGACGGTCCACCGCGGGTGACAGCCGGGGTTGCTATTGGACACTATTATGATAGTACTTTCAGCTAAAAATATGCTTGCAAGTGGGTTTCTTTATTGGGGGAAGGTGCCAAAGATAGGATCCACGCTGAGTGCCAAAGACTTTAAGGACGTCCCTGCCATCACTCACTTACGTATGTCAGGCTTTGTTCTATAAAACACTGAAGAACTCGCTTTTAATCCAGTGTATGACAGTTTTTACGTTGTCGAATTATATTTGCGTAATGTGGTAGGCTTTACTGTCCGCTAGGACGTACACGTATTACACAAGTAGGAAGCAGACGCACGAGAAACCCTGTATTGTCATTGGTCACGCGGTCAGTGGACCCTAACACGTGTCGACAGACGCAGAAACACTAAAGACGCGAAGCCGTGCTGGCGCTTGGTAAATATCCATCGTATTAGAAGTGTCGCATTATTTTGTTTTGTTTGGAGTCCGCGGCAGAAATTTTAGGGAAACGCCAGTGAGCTAAGTTCCGATCGGCTAAGCGGATAGAGCGCTGATCTCTCGCGGCACAACTACAGCAATCCCCTGGTCTAACGATGTTCGATTAGCGCTTTTTCGATATAACGCTGTTAAAAAAATGCTATACAGCTGGTTTACGCACGCACAAAAAAATTCGATTTTACGCTTAGCACTAAAGTCCATTGGAAGCAGGAATATAACTGTCACACTGCTCATCAAGTTTATTTGGTTGTCTTCTTCTTCTGCGTTCGTCCTGAAAAGGACGTTTGTTACGTTGTGTCGCCATTTACAGCACAGCCCGACACTTCCGGTTTCAGCATGGTATTTTTGGGACCGGGTTAGCCTTCCCTCTTCGATCCCTACTCTTTCAGCCAGACTGCAGTAGTGCAGCCTGTTTCCAGGACCACCACTTGGAGGTGGAGTAGAGTCTTGGTCAGCTCTGGTTCGCTGACCCTGACGCAAGCAGTCAAGCTATGGGTCGCTTACTGCATTTATCAATGTTGCTGCGTCTTCGGTCCCGTTTATTTGGTTGGATGGTCAATAAACATTGTCATTGCTAGAATAGTGAAGCATGACCCCAAAAAGGAATAAAATTCTGTGGTAAACTGTAACATAGAACAAGATCTTAATTGCTACAAGGTGCTTATTGAAGAGAGAAAAAGAAAGGTGGCAAACCAAATTAATCTCGATTACATTTTTTTTTAAAAGTCTCATCGAATGTCTTTTGCCCCATTAACCAAATTGCAGTGTCTTCTACACCTGGAGCAACCAAAAAAAAAAAAAAAAAAATCCCTTTTAAAAACCTATAATACCTTCCGTTAACCAGTTGTTTCACGATGAAGACAGCTCTGATGTGACAACTGTTGCCACACGCGACGAATTTGCAGTGATTAAAGTCCTATAATATTTTTTAAATTATATTTTTATAAGTACAGTACATAATATGTCGCTTGAGTTCAATATGTCTGCTAATTATATGTAGCTGTCACGGGTTGCATCCCCTTTGCTTTGCAGTAGTAGTCCAACAATGGCCAATACTTAGAGTATCTGATGTGGGTCTTCAAAGGTGTCTACCTTCGCACAAGAGTACTCTTGGCAGAGTTGTAGATAGAAGGATAATGATGCTTCTATCTCAAGGCAGTTTTCACAAGAAATTTCAGATGTCAAGAACAATGCCTCATGAGGTGGAGCAATATTAACTTTAGTATCTGACCCGCCGCCTTTCGTGAAGATGAGATGGGTTATGCAATAATTAGCTCATTCAAGCCCCCAGCTGAGTAAATTCAGCGAAATCAGTTATTATTATCTATTGGCTCTATTGATATAAATATATATTAAAGAATTTGATATATACGTACGCTCTCATAACTATAATAATTGAATCAACTATGAATTTTGTAAAATAACACGTAACAAATTTAATAATCGATTATTCTTTAACAGTTTAAAGTAAATATGAATGATGGGTGAAATTTAAATACAAAGTGTCTTCATAGAGACTTGATAGCGGAACTATTAAAGTCGGTTGCGTTCGCCTTTTATTAAGCACTTAGCTCTTCAAATTATTGAGTACTGCCGCAAGTGTTTCGTCAAGTCTTTTGTGATGAGGGTACTTCTTTACACAACTCGTCCAATGTAGGTGGTTAGTGTCGAATACCAGCTCTTGAATTACAAACTAGTGGCGTAGAAACTCTTACTACCAGCTGGCCTCGTACCATGAACTTTAGAGAAAATAAGAAGAACAAATGCCTCTGCTAAGAACATTGTGGTCGGAAGATTAAACAGGGGCTTTTTTACGACTGTCCGCCCACCAGTTTTCCCTCTCCGAGATGTTATACTCCCTGATCATATACAGCATAACTCAGGGAATATGATTAGAAATTATCGTTATTCTTCTGGTTAACTTAATGGGGAAAGTGTTGATAAAGGACGAGGATAGATAAGGCCGAGCTGGTTTAGAGCTGGTTATGTATTTTGTTCAATCGCGAATGCGTGCTTCGTCCGGTTATCATCTTGGAGTAAGGGTCAACGTTATATTGATTAATCATTTGTTGAATGTCCAAGAATACATTCGTTCCTTTCGGAGCTCATCATTATAGGTACATATTTTTCCTATCAGAAGAGTTCTTCATTTGCATAATCATCAACATTGGCAAATGCAGCAAATAGCTGTAACGTATCGATGTGATAAAGTTCTCAATTCAGAGTCCATGAATTTATTTACAGTTCACACATAAGACATTCACGTAGGTACACGTTCATATATAGTTCATATATAGTTCATTAGGAATTACATGCATAGTATTCATGTCCGTCCGTGTCAAAACAATATGTCAGATGAACATCGTGGCTATATACGTGCGCTGTTGTAGTCAACAGCCAGAAATGAGCACATGAGTTCTTGACATCTACAATTTGAATCATAATACGATTCTCCTTCCATTATCTAGTTTAATTTAATTAATCTCATGCTTAGATTAATTTCCGAACTGACCCTGAAGTCTACATCGATTCATCTATATAATATAAGCTATATACTCAGCCTTATTACCTTGGAAGAAATACAAGACACGACCTTCTTGCTTGACGGATAGCGTAACAAAGGCCCTGTAACCAAGTCACCCGGCGTGACCTTCCCAACGCGAATGCGTCATAATCTCCGCATATATTTTCGCGTTCACTATACCGTAAAATATCGACATATTCTATAAATATTAATGACCCCTAAACGTTGCGCATGGGTAAACCCCAGCAGACGCTATCATTTAAAAATAACACCGTAACAGATTTCCTGTCAGACGGGGGCAAAAAAAATCTATTAAATAGATTTTTTTTTGAACAATATTAATCAAATTATCAAAAATTTAACAAAACCCGACGTATGACCTACGATGTTCTATCTAGAACAGTGTCGCGGTCATGTCAGTAATATATTATAATAAAATCAACGTCATATCATACATATACCTTATATTAAACAAGGAAATGTCACTGTCACTAACTAATTAACTAATTAATTTGTTGTATGTATAGACTAACTAATAATGTGAGGTGTTATTAAAATTATTCTAACTAACTAAAATTAAAATAATTAATTATAGTATGTACGTATGGTACTAACTAATTACTATCTAATTGAAGAAAATGAGAAATAGTATAATAGAGTAAAAGAAATAAAAATTGAGAAGTACGGACAATTAAAACCAAATATTAAAGTATACATTAAATTAGAATGCGTGTGAAAATGAAGTGTAAGGATAGATACCTAATTAAATTAACGCAATCAGAAGAAAAGAACAGAAAAAAATCATACATTTTAACTATAAATATGAAATGTCATAATGTAATATCTATTACCTTGATAATTACACTAATTAAAATAATAATTGGTGTGATATTATTTTGTTTCATCTTTTCTTTGTATATTTTATTTTTTTTATTTCATCACACTTTGACTTTATTATATATTATATATTAATTTAATAAATAGAAAATTTAATAATATTGGAAATGAAGATCCAATCGTTGTTACCTCCTGTTGAATTGTATGAAAGTTCATTAAGACACCAGGTTCATATTATCAAATTATGATTTGATTATCCATTCATCGTTAGTTCCTTTATTAAACTTTTGAAAGTAAATTGACTAAGTCATCAGCGTATCTGTTCTTTCTACATCAGAGATTGTTCCTTTTTAACAGTTTTCAATCGAAATGAGTGATACTCAAAGTGGAATTGAAGTTCAAATTTTCAAACGATCCGTAAAACTTGATATTTTGATCACAATAGTTTATTTCGAAACGTCCTTATTTAGGTAGGAAGTCCAACTGAATTGTTGTATATTCTGACTTGATATCAATAACGTTTATTGCAAATGTAATGCTTGAGTAGTCAGAAAATTTTCTTGAAATTGTAATATTCATTCAGAATCCGTAGGATGTCTGGACAACGTGTCGGCTATGACGTTTTCAGTTCCAGGTATCGATTGTATCTCGAACTCGTAGGGTTGCAACGTAATAGCAAATCGTGCAAGTTTAGCACTTTTATGATTTGAGCGACGTAATGCTGCCACTGATTTCTGATCAGTCTGGATCAGGAATGGAGATCCCAGCAAAAACTTTTACAACTTGGTAATTGCCCAGATTATGGAGAGCAATTCTCGGTCCACAGTGGAATATTTCGTCTCCGGAGGTTTCAGTTTGCGTGAGATATACAGTACTGGGTGAAGGACATCATCATGATATTGCAGTAGACACGCCCCGAGTCCGTAATTACTCGCATCTGTACGTAGAACAATCTTTTTAGAAGCATCTGGTAATCTTAAAACAGGTGGGCATGAAAAATTTTTTAATATAGTGCGAAAAGTTTTGTCACATTCGTCGGTCCAATTTATCCTTAAAGGCATGTTCTTCTTTAGTAACGAAGACAGGACAGCCGTGATGGATGATAGGTGAGGTACAAATCTGCTATAGTATTGGATTAAACCTAACAGACTCCTAACCTGTTTCTTCGTTTGAGGAACAGATAAATTTAATATTTTAGAAAACCGTACTGGGAATTGTTTGGATACGTCCCGATCCAATAATGTGCCCCAGGAATGTTATACTCATTACACGCTATTTGAATTTTAGTTGGTTTAAGATGCGGTTAAATGGTTATCCCGCAATATTTCCAAAACTGATTTAAGACCCAAAAAATGTTCCTATCCCCCCCCCCCCCCCCCCCCCCCCACCCCCCCCCCCCCCCCCCCATCCTCAAATGATGAACTAAACAAACATATGTCGTCAATATAGGTAATTATATCTGATCTACCTGCTAAAATTTTTCGCATCATGCGAATAAAGGTAGCTGGAGCATTCATTAGCCCAAAAGGCATCACGTTCCACTGGTAAAGACCTTGCGGAGTTGAGAATGCTGTGTAGTATTTGGCTCTTTCGGTTAGTGGAATCTGCCAATAACCTTTGGTTAAGTCAATTTTAGTGAAAAGTGTAGCATTGGATAGACGAGGAAGTAAATCGTCAAGGATAGGATGTGGTTCGCTATCCGGTACTGTCTGCGCATTAAGTTTCCTATAGTCAACACATAAACGTATGTTGTTGTCCTTTTTCCGGACAATGACTAAAGGAGAAGAAAATTGAGATGTACTAGTCTCAATAATACCTAATGATATCATCTGTTCGAGTTCCTGAGATGTCTTACTCAGAAAATGTAGAGGTACAGAATAAGGATGAACACGAATTGGTGTATCATCGTTAAGAATAATATCGTGACTAATTACAGATGTGCAACCCGGTACATCAGTTAACACATCTGGGAAAGATAGTAGAAGATCAGCAACGCGTTGATGCTGTTGCAGTGTAACCGTAGAAGAAATGGTCACATCATGCCAAGATTCAGTAGATTGGACAATAAGTACAGGTAAAGGCATCTGCACTTCAGGAAAAGAAGATTCTTCCTCCTGTATAACAGATAGATTAGAATAATGACAAGTAGATACAGTATTGTCATCTAATTCAAGAAAAATTGACTGTAAGTGTATAGGACGTGTATGAAATTGCTTGAGCATATTAATATGGAATATCTTTCTGTGTCCCTTGATATCTAAGACGTAATCAACGTCTGAAATTTTATCAGTAACCTTATAAGGACCAGTAAAGAAAAGAAATGATGAATGACTATGATGAGTCATCAATGATATGAGACAATTGCATTACCATAGCCTGTTATCTGCGTGACACGCAGCATTAGGTACTAATTGTAACCGTAGACAATGATGGTTAAAGTAAGCACCATTATCATGCTCGATGACCATTCGAGCATCTCTATTGTTACGAAATGTAACTATAGCTTCACCATACCTGTCATTGGTAGGTGGTGACAACAACCGTACAAAACATAACGTCTGCCTAGTGTGTCATTAAAGAAGAAATTACTAAGTGCCTTCCATCTGGTACCTTGTGGCAGATTGGTCACTAACCCGGTGCGGGAATATGCACCCTTCCCAAAGTAAGTGGGATCAGTGTCACTATCGTGATAAACAGTTCTTCTATTTAATCTTTTGGATATGGTAGTCTTATGAGATGATGTCTCATAATGATTGACATATTTTTTTTGTCCTAATTTTATTAGTTAAGTTCATAAGAACTTCACCATCATTACCTTGTTCGGGACATCCCTTCTTTTTCCATTTTTCAACAATTTTATTCAGATCACTGTTAATATGATCCTGTTCGCCAACATCTAATCTTCCGACTTGGCGGCATTCTCATGAGAAAAGGTATATCTGCCTCGAAATGATTTTCTAATCTTCCTAGGATGGGATGGTAGTTTAGTATACTTTTTATCCTGTAGGAGAGTCTTATCCTTCTCCTTATCGATTTCCAGAATGGTACTGAGACTGAAATTGGAGAAAACTGTGCCACATGTATTTATTTTGTTGGCCCGTAATGTAGCTGTTGCAATGACAGCGTTAGCATTGCAATAAGGTTGCACATTCTTTAATTACCATTCCTCAATTTCCTGTGGGGAACAATCCTTACTACCATGGATGCGTCCCAACATCAGATCTGCAATTGGATTCTGAAGCATGCATACCTTAACTTGTCCTGAAAAGAAAGGTGTATTAACATGGACAAGAGCTGTGGGGTAAAACTCAATAGTTCCCCCAAAAGTCATGCAACGGACATATTCCCCCGTTGCACAGCTAGGATGTACTAGCGACTGTCGCACTCCAATGGTTGTGGACTCCGAGTCTCTCAATACAGAAACTATAGAACCGTTTACTATCCCTCTGTTAAAAATCAGAGAGCCTGTTCCATCATTGGCTGCAAGACCTACTTCTGGTGTAATGTGTCCGCAGTTTAGCACTGTCTCCTTTGCCTTCTGAAAAATAAGATTGCATTGTGGGCAACTATTTGCCACGTTATAATTTATAGCAAAGCATGCAGCAGAAGAATTCATTGTATTATCGTTCGGTGGAACCTGAACCTTAGGGGTGATATCATTTGTCACTGCTGCCCCGGTATTATGGTTATAATGTGAAGATCCACGAGAATGAGAACGATTACGAGAATAATTAGTTGAATTATCTCGTTGACGTCTATTATAATTGTTATCTCGATGTCTCGAGTTATAATTATCGCTATTCTTCCAATTGTTACCATTATTATATTGATATGACCGATTATAACTTGAGTTACGAGGATTACTGTTGTGTCTTGACTGAGGTGAATAATTTTTGGTTTGTTGTCTTCCTCTATTAAAGTTATTGTTAAAGTTATTCTGTCCCTTATGAAAATTAATGTCATAGTTTCCTTTGAACCTACCTCTGTCCACACTGTGTGTTCTAGGTTTGTTATGATTATGATATGCCATATTGGAGGCTACAGGAAGAGGTTCTCTTATCAACGAGCCAGAAATATTAGCATTCGGATGTGCTGTACAGTAATTTAAAGAAAATTTTTTCTAAAATCATCAATAGATTCTGGTTTTTCTTTCTTGCAGATAAGCAAAGAATGGTGGGCTGACAGAAGATAATACTTTATCCCTCAATAACAAATCGACTAACTTGTCGTAAGATTTGGTGACGCCTGCCTCTTCAACCCATCTGTTAAAAAGTATTGCGTATGTTAGCAATAAAACCTGTGAAATCTTTATTGTTATCTGGCAACAAACTTTTGAAACGTAATCTACATGCCTCTTCGTTCAAGTGGAAACGACGTAATAACAACGTCTTAATGGCCTCATAATCTGTGGCTAATGTAGGATCAATGTTTTGTGCTGCACTTGCAGGTTCGCCATCCAGAAATTCCTTAAGTTTAAGTGCCCATGCAGTTTTGTCAAGGTTATTGACCTTACATATATCCTCAAAGCGCGCCAGCCACGATGAAAGGTCGTCCACGTGTAATTTGAATGGTGGTAATTTAAAGTAATGATTGCCCTTAAGTCGGGTGGATGAAGATCCAGATTGAGCATTATCATTTTGGCTTGCTGCAGCACTCTGCGAATTAAGTTTTGCTGTTTCCAATTTAAGCCGTTGCAATTCCATTTCTTGCTGCAATATGATTTCTTGTCGTTTCAATTTATTCTCTTCTTCAATCCGTAGGATTTCATCTCTTGCTATCTTTCTTTCTTCTTCTTGTCTTAATTCTTCTCTCTCTGCTTTAGCAATAGTTTTCTATTCAGCCTCTTTTCTTTCAAGTTCTTCCATCTCTGCCTTAGCAATAGCTTTCCTTTCAGCCTCTTCTGCCTTATGGTTCGCAAGTTGTTGTTCAGCAAATTCAAGGAGTGCCTCTCCCTTTTTATTACAATCTTTTCCAATTTTAATGAAATGGTCCAAGGTAAGCATTCTTGGAGTTTAATTATTTAAGTATTCAATTACTTATGTATTGTAATCAACAATATAATATATGTCGATAATTATAATTACTCAACGAATAAATAATTAATATAAGAAATTGTAATATTCCTGTATTGTTATGTATAATTTCCACAATCTATAATATTTTGTAAAAATATTATATATATACTCACTGATATCTATCATAAATAGTTATGATAGTTAGTTATATAAGCTGCTGAAATTATATCAAGCACTTAATATTAATATTTAATAATTATGTGTATTATCCCTAAATAATTAGTCTTAATTGTCACTAAGTTCACAATATAGTACTGAGAAAGTGTACTAATTTATATTAAATATGTATTAATATGTTATAAAGTTTTAATAATTAATCATTATATATTATGCCATAATCATGAGGCATAAAGTGCATTGCCCATTTCTAGGACCACTACTGCAAATATGTGCAAAGTCCCTAATTCCTCATCAAAGCTGATAAAAATTTAATCATATTCATCTACACTATTATTAATGAAGAAATTATAGCATTAATATTAAATTATAGAAGGATGAAATGAATACAAACAATACAATGGGTTAACCAAGGATTACGAAACAGTATTACCATACGACAAGACATTTTCACAATAAAAAATGCATTAATAACTAAGTGGTATAAAACGGAAGTGAGAGATTAAGAATGAACTGAATAGAAAGTTAAGCTGTGTACGTAACAAATAGTGACGTCACAGGACTCATTTGACGTTAATACAATACATTTAATTAAAATTAAAGATAGCTAGATCAGAATAAACAAGATAGATTACGAACATAAGACTGTAAATGAATAAAAATAAGAACCAAATACACCAGAAAACACCAGTTATAACATGACTATACACCTAACATGCAAAGTGAATTAATGCAAGTCCGAACGAAACGATCACCGATAATGATAATTCGACGCTTTCTTCGCGAGGTGCTATTAATTCACAGCCTTAGGAACATTCAGAATGAATATCGGCATCCTCAGAGCCATTTTATTCATTCCGAACCGCCGCCCATCCATACCCGCTACATGAAAAGGACAGGAACAATATTTAACATGGATACAACGAAAAAAGAACATGGCGTTATTTGGACAAACAGGACGAAATATTTTAGCCTTTAAAATTAGTGACTTATCTTGTTTTGGCGGTAATATCGTACATTATATGCTTCGCCGACAGACTCGAGAGCTTGTTTGTATCATTGAGAAAGTCAGCAATAGGTTTCATTTGATGTTTGAAAGCTTCAAATAAATTTTTTTTTTGATGGACAATGTCAGCTGCTGGCTTTTCCAACCGTTCATGCTGTCGTCAAGGGCATGACGTCACCGGTGTATTTGCAAATAATGTCCATTTCGATCGAAAGGAATTTAGTTCTTTCAACTCGTTAATATTTGAAATTATCCACGCCACATCTTGCCGCCAGCTGATAAAGGACGGGGATAGATAAGGCCGAGCTGGTTTAGAGCTGGTTATGTATTTTGTTCAATCGCGAATGCGTGCTTCGTCCGGTTATCATCTTGGAGTAAGGGTCAACGTTATATTGATTAATCATTTGTTGAATGTCCAAGAATACATTCGTTCCTTTCGGAGCTCATCATTATAGGTACATATTTTTCCTATCAGAAGAGTTCTTCATTTGCATAATCATCAACATTGGCAAATGCAGCAAATAGCTGTAACGTATCGATGTGATAAAGTTCTCAATTCAGAGTCCATGAATTTATTTACAGTTCACACATAAGACATTCACGTAGGTACACGTTCATATATAGTTCATATATAGTTCATTAGGAATTACATGCATAGTATTCATGTCCGTCCGTGTCAAAACAATATGTCAGATGAACATCGTGGCTATATATGTGCGCTGTTGTAGTCAACAGCCAGAAATGAGCACATGAGTTCTTGACATCTACAATTTGAATCATAATACGATTCTCCTTCCATTATCTAGTTTAATTTAATTAATCTCATGCTTAGATTAATTTCCGAACTGACCCTGACGTCTACATCGATTCATCTATATAATATAAGCTATATACTCAGCCTTATTTCCTTGGAAGAAATACAAGACACGACCTTCTTGCTTGACGGATAGCGTAACAAAGGCCCTGTAACCAAGTCACCCGGCGTGACCTTCCCAACGCGAATGCGTCATAATCTCCGCATATATTTCGCGTTCACTATACCGTAAAATATCGACATATTCTATAAATATTAATGACCCCTAAACGTTGCGCATGGGTAAACCCCAGCAGACGCCGTCATTTAAAATAACACCGTAACAAGTGTGTCTGGACAGCGCAAGTGGCTTGTGTCTGAGGTTTACATATAACTCAAAAATGAATATATAAACACTATGCATATGTGATGTAATCATCACTCCTCACTGCTCCATTCGGAGTCTGGGGTTAATTTTGCTTTCGGTTTTCTGTACGAACTACCATGAAGCAATCACCAGCGCTTGCTGTAGTGGTTTATGAATATAGTATTTTCATATGTTGAGGTTGCCAGTCTCGTATGACTTGTATAACCACTTAGCAAGAAAAAACATGTCATTCACATTGTAAAAAAATATGTACAACTCACCCCAACTTGGGATCTACTCCTGGCACAGATGAATGGACACTGCAACGTTTATTAGATGCTTCGAACACTTGGTCTGGGGTAAAGTTAGAATCCCTCTTAAGACGGGTGTTTTGATTCCGAGGTATACAGTCTTGGTATTTTAAAATGCGGGTTTTCTTTTAAGTTTCAAAGAAGCCCAAATACTTCGGTCCTGTCCTATTTAATTTGGAATTCTGTCAAATTCTTCTCAGGCTCCTGGAGGTGCTCTTTTGACGTTGTAATGCAGTTTGTCTTAGTCTCCGAATTTGCTAGGTTATATTGTCATTTCTTCCTCCAAGCTTCCACATTTGGTTTCCGACAAACTTGCCAATCAGAGCTATTGTTATTTTCCTGCTCTCGATTGAACCAATCCTACTCTTAGAAATAGCGGGTCGGGGTGTTAATTTTAATTCTTCCCCGCGTGTTTAAAGTTATCACGTTAAAATTCAAAACCATGACCTATCTTTTAAAAATGGCATGATTACTTCCGTTGCTAGTACAGAGACTTGCCAACACATCTGTGGTCTCATCCCTAATGATTACCTTGCTCATAATGTCTCTTCGGGCATGTTTTATCGGTAATAAAGGCACCGATAATCTTCCTCATACAGATGATATTTCCTCAGAATCAGTGCTACAATAGCATCACAGTTCTTTCTATTTTCCTCGTCTAGTGTGTACACTGCGGATAATGCATTACCTACCAAAAATGATTCCTCGCATAATGATTCAAAACGGTGAAAAAAACATGAAATATCATCAACACCTGCGGAAAAATTTGACAAATGAAATTTAAAATTGGCTGTATGTTCTTTTTTAACAAAACCTTCATTCTCAGGCTTATTTTGTTTATCATGGTGTATTAATCTGAGTTTCTCAAGTTCAATAGTCGCCATTTTCTGTTCATGCTCTAACTCAGCCAACCTTCTCTTTTCTTCTAACGCAGCCAATATTCTCTTTTCTTCTAATTCAGCCAACCTTAGCTTTTCTTCCTGTGCAATTTTATCTGAATTTATTCTGTCCTCTCTCTCTATTTCTCTCATACATACCCTCTCTTCTCTTTCCAACTTTTTTCTTCTTCTTCTGTGTCTAATCACTTCTCTTCTTTTTCTAATTGTGTCATGGCAAATTCTTCAAGAGCTGGGCCTTGCCTACCCAGTTCCTTGCCCTGTTTAATGAAATATTCTAGAGTAGACATGTTGTCTTTTTACAGTATACTTGACTTATTCTGAATCTCACTTCTCAAGTATGAGTATCTCAATATATGCAATGCTGATTAATAAACATCAATGTAATACAGATTCTTTGGATCACTAATATGAACAATCAAGTAAAATTATCATGGCATCAATGAAAAGTGTGGAGCAAGAACAATACAAACCAAGACAATATAAAACAATAGTGGAAGCAAAGAAAAGATACCGATAGGAAAAGAACTACGAATGTTGTGAAAAATAAAATAAATGCTACCACTACAAAAATGACAAGACAATAACGCAGGACAACATTAATATATGCACCAAATAAATGAAAGTAAGGTTAGATGAACAATATACGAACAATAATGCTGAAAAAACTAAATAAACTAACCATGTCAATAAGCACAAACAACACAGAGGAACATGGCTGCATAACTAAGACAGAAATTGAATATAACAAATTCGGACTGAGCGCTATAACACTCAGCACTGTTCGCCGGACCTCACTCAGAAAGAATTATATGCTGGCCCTACAGAACGATTTGATTTTGGGACCGTCCTGAGAGGTATTCCAAAACCAAATTCCCTGCCAACCTCCCAATAAATAAATACACATAGAAACATTGAAGACATATAAATATAAGGAAGAGCTCTACCCGGTAAAATTAAAAAGAACTGGAAGCATACCACAAACATTAAATCACTTATCTTAATCAAGTATTCCACATGGGTAGACGCATCCAGGTGGGGAAATCTCGGTGCTTCCTCTCGTAACCAGATAGCAATGCCATCAGTGGTAGAGTTCTCTCCTAATAGTTGCCTGCCAATAGACTACAACGCCATTTTGATGAATCCTTGTAACATCATGTGAGCGATGAGCATCTGCTTCTTGAACAAATCTTGGGTAATCTTGTCTTGATCACAAATTGCACTTTTCTTGTAGGCAAGTGAGTCTTTCTTGATAACATACGAATGGATATAATCTTCAAGCGCCGACTTGACAATGAGTAGTTCATGAAAGCTTATAAGTAAACTAGAAGTTCAGATTCTAGCAGATCTCGAATAGGACAGCCTTGAACCTCTATGATAACGACAAATGCAAATGATTTACAGCTGACGATAACAATGTTCGTACTTTAGTTCATTCGTTGTAAACTGTGGGAGCCGTTATTTCCTAAAAGTTGTTAGGATGCAAAATCAAGTTGAGGCTATACACTCAGTGACTGTTGAGGCCGTAAAACATGAAAAAAAAAAATCCCCGGCTTGGCTACCCAAAAAAACTGTGGCGTTCCATTTTATCTTGGTATTAGAAAATATTGGTCAAGCGAATCTAGGGTAATAATGGTACAACTGTTAAATGATAATGAACACAACATCTTGTGAAATAATTGTAGATCACTCCTATTAACGATTCTTGACAATTTATGTACATGTTCCTCAAAACATGTCATAAAATTAACAAGTGATACAACGTAAAAATATCTCCAAAGGATAAAATGTAAGGATAAAAACCAATGCGTAAGCTGCTGGAATACATGATCGCCCGCGCCGCGGGTCATCAGGTGTTAGACTTGAAGGCAAAACGGAACGAGGATCAAAGGACAAAAATCTGACTGAGTGCGTACTTGAACTAGCGAGGTTAATGGACGCAAATTGGTGGGGCAAGGAGGAAAAGTCACGTTTCCCCCCCCCCCCCCCCTCAAGTTGACATAAAGTAAGGAATTCGACAGAAGGGACCTTGGATATGATACGCCACAGTCATTTATTGGACGCTTTTGCGATACCAAGCCTTTTATTTGAATTCAGCGGCTAAACGCAGATGCTTGAAATATTACAAAATTCAAAAAGTAACTTTTTCTTAATATTAATGTTAGGAATATAAAAATTAGCTGGCCGGATGGCCCATTCTGAGCAGTGAAATAATATGCTTTTAATTATACAGACGGATAGATAATAATGAAGACATTGACAAAAGACTGTGTTGTTCACAACAGCGAAAGACTGCATTGAATCAAACATCTCACTATTTGCACAAAAATCGCGACCTTGAAGACTCAAGTGTCCAAATCTAGTTAGAATGAAAGAGAAGGGGAATTGATGGAAGCTGTGGCTAAAAATAACTTTTCAGGCAAAATTGTAGAGGGGATGAATAGGTTGGTTCAAAAAACAAGTACGTTTTTTGTGAAAACGCAAGTAGAGACGGACAGACTAACAGATAAAAATCCATACTTGACTGAAGCATGACTGAATATGACTTTAGTGTAGGAAATTTGAATAAAAAAAAACCAAGACATTGATTGGCCACAGACAATCATAGTATCCGCGCTCAGACGAGCTTTTTTGCCATTCCTCAATAGTTGTCCAGTGATAGACACAGTAAATTTCAAGTGTGGTGATTTCCAAATGAAATAAATTGAAATAAGTTCAGGGACGCCATACTATAGCCAGCAGCTCAGCTGAGTTTTGCTAGCATTTCTGTGTTCTTTATTCATAATCTGGTAAGATTGAAATTATTTCTTTGTATATTTTGAATATTGTTTAATGTTTCGAGTGATTTGATACTGCCATATCGAAATCTAGCCTTACAAATAAGTAAGGATTTGCTCTAGACCCCCCCGCCCTAGTTCAGGGTCTAGGGACAAACAATATACATAAACTCCAGCAAGGGTTAGGAAGGACAGATCAAGTGTTGAGAACAATGAAACATATTACCTATCCTATGTTAGGGCAGGAAACTAATAAATATATTTCAGAATCTGTAGTCTGGGAGGACCTATCTGATGTGAAACCACCATGGTAAAATGTGCTGTATGGTCAGAGAGATCTGACCTGTCTATATGGTGTTGTTGTTGTGTAGTGTTGTGTCCAGACATGGTTAGAGAATGGAATTTTGACACATAGCCAATACTTTGATTGCAGAGCTGTGAGTTTCAGTTGTCACCAAGGCGGTGTAAACTAAGTTGGTGATTTTACCAGAGTGGATCCGTGCAGTAACGTTGTGTCAGAGCAGACTATTATTGCCCCCAAGCACGGAGAGGTGGGGCCACCAGATCTCAGCACCAGAGCTACATCTTCAAAGTTGAGTGAGCCTCTGGTCTGCTGGAAATTCACCAACTCCATTTAGTTACTAACAATCCCATAAAATTCCTGCCATTTCTGGACAAGGTGTAGTCAATATAGACTGGAGTGATGAGGCCACCCCAACAGCACAACCATTAACTATCCTCCCAATTAGATGACTAGTATAAACATTAATAAAACTAAATAGTCTAGTACTTACATATGTACACTCTTGCATTTATTATGTAATATTCCATGCATTTCTTTCATAATTTCTAAATCTTTTATAAGTTCTGGTCAAAATAAAACTTGATCCAGAACAAAATAAATGTAAAAAAAATTTCTATCAAAAATTTTACACACTTGAGTTAGTTCAGTGTATTATAACATTTGTTAATATTATTAGACTTAGTAAATATCTGTGTGTGTGTCTATAAACTATCACACCACATTACATATCATTACCCTAGACATTTAACGTAGCCACATTCATTAGAAAAAAAAAAGGATAAGTGTGAGGTCGTAGTGGTAGCGAGAAGGGCCTTCTGACAACTCTCAGTTACATTTTATCTCAGGAGCCTTCACAGCTGACCTCATGCATCACACGTAGTACCATCACCACCATACAATACCATCAAACCCACTACACCTGGTCAGTAATAAATCTCTGCCATTCATATAAGTCAACACATTCCTTGTATGCAGACACACTGGCGGACATAAGAACACCAGCAGGAACACACATGAAACGCAGCCATTCCTGTCGGATACACTTCCAAAAGTCAGCTGTCTTTACTCTGCACGCGCGTCTACGTAATTATTTTATTTGACGTCATTTCAATCTAGCGACGTTCTTGTTGAGCAACGCGTCGGTCCAAAATCATGAACACATTGCGGTGCGCAAACAGAGGCGCAACACCGCTATATATTTTAGAAGGTGAATCATCATAAACACACTGTATGTCTATAATACACAGAACTCAAAAGTATTTGTACAAAACGGAACACTAACTACATGAATTCAGTATCTAACCTTAGTCATATTTTAAAAATAACATTTTCTTAAGCATAATTGAAAACAAGCAACAACAGAAAGCTGACATATCTAGTAAACTCAGTTTACTAGCCTAAAATGCTCAGTTTTCACACCTTCTAACGTCTATTATCCAGGTAACACATATTTAACACAATATATATTATTCTCTGTCATTCTTTAGCTACGAATATATTGTACTTATACTATTAACGTTCTTCAAAAAGTTATATATCCAAAAGAATTATTTTCACCGAGTCTACATCTAAATGAAAAACCAAAATATCAACAACAAGAAAAAACCCTGGAAATTAGAGACAACCGCACTCCCATTTCTCCGCACTCACTACTGTCACGAAGTGGATTTATTACTAGAGGCTGCCTACAAGTGACAGGACACTAGTGAGAAGAAAGTCTAAGAAGATAGATTTTAGAAGAAAATGACAGTGGCTGTGGAAGATGAGGCTATTGACGTCTAGGGGCGAGAACCTAGATTGACTATCCCTTGCCACTTGCGACGTATTGTGTTGCTATAACCTCAACACCTCTAACTACCAAGACGGGATAAGGTTTAACTAAATACCACAGTCACCACTATACAGACAACATATAGATAACGTATAGTTTAACGAAAGTGACTGATCCAGACTAAAGTTTAAATAGTTTTATTTACACAACAAAAATTCAGATAACATACAAAAATCAAATAGAGTGCGAGTTAGCACACCTGGAAAGAACATAACAATCAATTACAGTGATTACGTAAGGTAACCCCACAATGTCGCCCTCCCCTCCACCTGTAAGGAAGATAGGTAAGAAATACAACAACCTGTTAAGTGGGATCTCTAACATCAGATCCACCTTACTCTAAATCCCCTGATATTATGTAACCACAATCTAAATCATACTGTCTGTCTGTCTGCAGACGTCACTGAACTTGAAGGGCCTACACAGCTTCTCCGCTTTAGGCAAATTACCCTTTACTAGCTAACACTATGTCCCCCGAAAAGAACTGGTGTTATCACCTCCTACACAAACTAACCGACGAATTGCTGAATTCTATCTATGTTCAGTGTCTGTAAGACACTCCTGGTTTCAACTAAGAGTCTCCTCCATTACTCTCCTTCTCTCTCTCTAGTGCAGTTAAGAGATATTTTGACCCTTTTTCCTCTAACCGCCTGTTGTAGCTGATGACTTGGGTTGGTAGACTGGATACGTGACTTGGACTATCTCTGCTTCACAAAAATGACGAATCTTAATTCGTATGCCCGGTTACCCATATATGGATTTAGGGTCGTCGGTTTTATTATGACCGAATTTCACGACACCTCTAGGCCCTGTGCCTAGGTTTAGTGTGTGCATATATGAGCGTAGCGCTCAGGATTTGTTAAGAAATCCGTTCCTTTTGAAGAAGGCTTCGCCTCCAGCGCCCTGCTCTCTCTCTTTCTGGTGCAAACAGAATTTGCGCCGATGACCGTCGCGTCACCACTCCTCTTTCTCTTCTGGCGCTGCCTCGACTCTTCTTCTCCTGAGAAGGCCGATGACTTCTGGCAAGCTGTAGGACAAAACTGCCGCCCCTAGCTGCCAGCCGTGAAAATATTTGCCAAGTCGAATTTCTCCGTAGAGCAGACAACTATATATATTGAATAAAGGCGTTGATTTTCACGGCATGAAGTTTTTTTTTTATCAGAGAGAGTTCTGCATTATTAGACGCGCGTATTTATTACAGAAATTGAGGCCGACCCACGCCAAACATGAGTCATTGCGTGGCTTCTTTCTTTATCGGGTCACTCTCTAATCCAATTATCATGCCGCGAAATCTAAAAATAGCCCGTGGTCATAAGCTAAATTTAGAACGTAAGAGTAACCGGAGTAATACCATTACTTACTGAGCTACGCACTTAAACCACACCCACCCCCCAGCTTTTGCGTGCGTAGATGCGGGTTTTCGTGAACTTTTCCCCATCTTAGAATTACCCCTCCTAATAATTACGGACGCACTCACTGCTACAGAAATAAAATGCCCCGCCTCTATGTTACATTAGAAATTCCTACATGAACGCGATTTCTTCATGGGAAAGAAAACTGGTGCGAGTCTAGAATCTAAAACCTACCGTCCCTCTTGAAAACGTAATTAATTATCTACAGAAAAAGACCAAACACCATTATTATTCACAGAGAAGGAAAAAAACGAATAAGATAAAAATCCCACCGTAATCCCCTTTTTCTGAAAAAAAAACCGGAAAATACTACAAGGAGAAGAAACTTGGGGTGGATTACATGTAATCCCTCCTAGAAAAAAACGTAAATAATGCAAGGAGAAGAGACACGGGGCCTGTTGCAAATCAAATCACAGTAACTCCTCACAACTACATGATCTAAATTTATAAATAAAATTATATTTTTCTTTTCATTCGACAAACAGACATTCTTTTATCCCTTTTTTCGTTTTTATGGTACAGATTGCAAGCTAAAAGATAGAGGGGTGCAAGGCTTCTTACGACGTTTTTAAGGGGTGCAGGCCACAAAACGGTTAAAAAGCAATTGCCTAAATCATTCCATATAGGGTAGGTAACTTTTAAAAAATACCATGAAAGATAGTACAGCGATTTTTGGACGCTGAAGCTGAACATTAATGCAAAATATTAAAACCCTTCAGAGATTTAAAAAAAAACTTAAGTCGGTCCAAGAAAAATCCACCTCATCAAGTTTAAGATACACGGGAAAGGCAGCGACGTCAGATACAGCCCTTGAAAGTGATGATTTCTTTACCCCCAGTCTACGTACGCCCCATTTCACAATTATGGAAAAGTAATAATCTACCTCTTGTTGATACCAGCCCATTGCAACATACCAGGCAATGAGGCGGCAGGCAAACGTGCTGAGGAATGAGGAGCGCTACAACAGTATGATATAGGGACAACATTTTGAAATGGCAAAAACAACTATAAAAGCCACATCCAAGTACAAATGGGAAAGAGAGCATCCAGGCCATTTAAAAAAAAAAAAGATGCATATCATCAACTATCTAGGTGAGATCATGTTATCATTTTCCGGCTACGCACTAGACACAACAGATTGAGGTACCATCTATACTACATGTACAGATTTGGTGCAACAGATCTCTGCACCTGCGGCACCATCCCTAATGACAGCCGAACACCTGCTTCAACTCTGCCTAACCTACAGCAAAGAACGGAGTAGCATACGGCAACAACATTCCTCTCTGCACGAAAAGCTGTTTGGAGATGTCAAGAACCTTGAACTGGCCACTGCCTTTATTAGAGTCAATTATGCGGAAGTCTGAAGGTGAACGTGGAGTCAATTATGCGGAAGTCTGAAGGTGAACGTGGAGTCAGTTATGTGGAAGTCTGAAGGTGAACGTGGAGTCAATTATGTGGAAGTCTGAAGGTGAACGTGGAGTCAATTATGTGGAAGTCTGAAGGTGAACGTGGAGTCAATTATGTGGAAGTCTGAAGGTGAACGTGGAGTCAATTATGTGGAAGTCTGAAGGTGAACGTGGAGTCAATTATGTGGAAGTCTGAAGGTGAACGTGGAGTCAATTATGTGGAAGTCTGAAGGTGAACGTGGAGTCAATTATGTGGAAGTCTGAAGGTGAACGTGGAGTCAATTATGTGGAAGTCTGAAGGTGAACGTGGAGTCAATTATGTGGAAGTCTGAAGGTGAACGAGGAAGAAGAAGATCTTCTAATTGTATTAAAAATAAAGGTAGCACATTGCAGATTGATAGCCGTGGTAGCGCAGTGGTTAGTGCAATGGCTTTCTAGCTCAGTGGTCCTTGGTTCGATCCCCAGTTGAGGTGGGATTTGTTAGACTGCCAACAGCTTTATCAATTGGGTACCAGAGTAACTCTAGGAAGGTTAAGGCGGCCGGCGTGATGCCGATGGTCAAGAAAATATGGGCCTAACACCATATTCCCAATATGTATCACTGGGCGTGTAACAGGATCCTTTACCCTGCCTTTACCTTAGCAGATACTTTATCTGCGGTAGTATAGTGATGTTTTAGAGACTTCACTTATACTACATCTAAACCTCATGTGGTGGGCGTGACTGCCTCCCTTCTTCGCTTACTCTGCCCTCCATAACTCAAGAGCAGAATCAGGTACCCATTTACAGCTGTGTTTACGAGTGTGAAGCTACATGGTATCAAATATGTTAATTTATCTTCTAGTAGCAAGCGCTATGACCGCCCTACCAGTCGACGCGCTCATTGGACATACAAAGAAACGTACCCATTTGCTCGGAACTATTATGACGGTATTGCCTCCCCTACTTTGCAGTAGTGGTCCAACAGTGGCCAAAACTTAAGAGTACATAGTATGGGCTTCAAAGGTATCTACCTTCGCGCAAGATCACTCTTGGCAGAGATGTAGATAGAAGGGTGATGACACTTATATTATAAAGGGAGTCTTCATAAGATATTCAGAATAAGCGAGAACAATACTGCTTTGGCTGAGTATGTTAACTCTGTAATTCTGCCGACGCTTTTGTGAAGGATTTAAGCACTTATTAATTTCAGCTCGTTTAAACCCCCACCCCTGATTTACTCAGTGGAATTCTATTATTCTAGTATAGCTCTGTTTAGAGTGTGTGTAGAAATTTGGCTGAGACAACATGCAGTAACTTTAAAATGATTAAATCGAAGTTAAATTTGTAACATTACAAATAACAAAATTTAATAATCACTTTAGGTTTTAACAGTTGGAAAATAATTTGAATAGTTATGGATCAAGAAAAGTTATCACCACAGTCTTTATAGAATGTGAGATGTTACAAGAAGTTCAAGTGGCAGTATAGATTTGAACTTAGCTGCCAATGACGATTCTGCTCCTTCTTATTGGTTGGTTCTTTTCACTCTGCTCACGCTCGTCTCTGATCAAGGTTGTCGGGGGTAGCTCGTTTCCCAGAAATGTCAAGTAGAGTTTACCACGTGGGTCCTTCGTCTTAAAGCTTAGGCCACGGTTCCCTTCTTGTTCCAGAAATGGTACTTTCTGCTGGTATCACCAATAACTATGGTAAAAAAATAGAACGAAACGCTCTTCTGAGTATGGCGTTTTCCACCCCATAGTTATGGGTTCCTATCTTCCCATACCACCATCCCAATTACTCAGACTTTACCCTCGATGAGAATTAAATTTAATCCCTCGGGATAAAACTTCCTTTACATTTAAATAGAATAGCTTTAGCTTTACATGACATTTAAATGTGTATCGGAAGGTTTTATATGTGTGAGATGATAGTGCTAGAGCAGAAATAGTATTCTTTCCAGAATGTGTCCCAGTGACAGAGAAGTACACTGGTATCACTCGATAGTCACGGCTGTGAAAGTATCTGGACTGAAAATATTCAGAGAACAGCCAGACCTTACTGCGCTACCTCCGCTATGTGACCACCTGTGATATTAATAACAATTCAACCAAACTCAGTATCAGCTATATTGAATGAATAAAGCTGGTGAATACAATTTATATATCCTCTTTATTTACATCTATCTAATTGTGGTGGTTGTGCGTGACTGTTGATTAAAAAAATTTATATTTACATAAAAACCACAGTGGTGAAATCAATTACAGTATTCACAAGTTTAAAACTAAAATGTCATTTCTTTAGAATCTTCAAATGTGTTGGGTAATAGACTTCTTCCCTGTCTTATTCACTTTATAGCTTTCACTAGTTTATCATGCAAATTGTCATCATAAAACTCTGCTTGACAGTTATCACTTCTTGGGTGCACAATTGTCACAAATATCACTCAACTTCTAAGATAATCAGTGTTCATATGAGATGTACAGCTTCAGTAGGTCGTGCTTCTACCAATCCAGACACTGCTGGGGCGATTAGCATTGATCATCGAGCAATTCTTGATCATGGACCTTGTCGTGGTTGAGTTAAAGTTTTAGAGTATTTGTCGAATCAGACAACTGTAGTGAAATCGACAATAAGAGTGAACTGACTGAATTATAGACAACACGCAGATAATGTGTAAAATAGGGTAAACGAGACAAACCTGGAAGAGGATTCATTAAAGCTATCTCTCTTTCCAAGCCTCAACACACTTATATAGTCTTAAGAACCACCCGCTCTCTCTCCTTTCTCTGGTCAGAGACAATAGTAAGAGCTGCAAAAATTATGTATGGATGAAGGGTCGTGAACAGCGCGTTAATAAATGAGTAAAATTTATTAAAGGTTCTTGAAGGAAGAAAATATATGAAAATAAGTATATCAGCACAACAACATAAGAAATCATCAATAATCACATCAAGTTAATAAATATCCAATTAAACACCAACGAACAAACAATCCACCAACACAAAAACCCTCCTGTAGAACACCGAGAAATAAATAAACAGAGTTTCTAATCCTTCCTTTTTTGTGGAATCAAATTCAATAACTCCAGTTAGAGTCTTTATATGTATATCCTCCTATAGGTGATGAATTACAATATAAATCCACTGTAGGCGCTATCCATGCACCGTTGGTCACCCACTAGCAACAAGCTAGGCTGTAGATTACTCTGTCTATATTCGGCTGACCGCTAATACGTGCGGGGATTTTGAATGACTAAAAACACACACAAGACGAAGTCAATTTAGGACAAACGGTCCACTGCGCTATTATCCACCACATGAAATTAGGCCTGCGTACTTGATGTTTAAATCCGGTTTGGCTGGTTTGAACTTTATTTGTGACTGGGCGCTCAGTTTAAGCACACAGTCTGGTGGTTTCCATTCTGCTGAAGACGCTGTGCTGATCGATATGCTGGAAGCCACTATGCTCTGACTGGTGATCAAGAGGCGAGTAGGAAACCACTACTGCCAAATACGATTTCAGATTTGCTATGGCTCGTTATACACTGCGTGAGCTCATTTCCCATTAGAGGGATGGGCGTTGAAAAGGGTTGTACTTCAGGTATAGGTGACAACTCGTGGTGTTAATTTCTTTCAGGAACCGTGAGATCGATGAGAATGTTACGTTCTTCGCCTGACTGGAATCCTGCAGTAGCAATGGGTTACCCTGAAACCCGAGATGACGAGAATAGGGAACACAATCTAGTTTTGTGCCCACATCTGCCTTTGTCTCATTTGGTCATCTACGGGCAGGAAAAATTTACGAGTGTGCTTGACTGAGTAAAAATATCTAGATTTATAGTCTACCAGAGACGCTACCCCGGCCACATGGCATCGCATGTTTCCACAGATTTTCGGCGTATAACGTAATCATGAGTAAGACAAATGTTATTCTAGAGTCTACATCAGAGACAACAACCGCGAGAAAGTTTCGTAGATAAGGCATAATATTATTCTATGAGCTAACAGCGGCGGTCAAGGGCCACAACAAAAATCTCAGAACGAACGTGAGTTTTGTCTCCCTTGAATCGGAGATGAAGTGGATACTCAGCCCTCAAAGGGTTGCCTCCCCGTTGCTCCCACTACCGACTTTAGTAGGATAGCGGTTCGCTTCTTCAAAGAAACTATTTCTCGCTCGTGATCAACGCTGTTACAAGCTACAAGCGTTCCCCTAGTCAGACAAACACCAGGTGCAGCTTAGGTAATATTACCGTAAGCTGACCGCTACTGAAATGTGTTGAATTTATAATGAAGGCCAGAACGAAATCAAACCGCCGGATGGGGTCTGAGAGGGGAATAATGGGCTACGTAGGTAAAATCCGAAAGAAAAGAAACCGGAAGTGCAAAAAATCGAGGAAACTAGAAACATTAAAAGAGTAAGAAAAATGGGACGTGTTGGAAAAAAAATAATTATCAGTCAAGCCGTGACAGACCTCTAACTTTGGGTTGACAAGTATGAACCTGCAGATAATTGTAGTATATTGGGTTATTTTGGATAATAATTACCACATTCCTATTGTAAGTGAGATGAATTTGTTTTCAGATGTATGCGTGGAAATGCATGATTATGGATCAGTGACAAGACAGGTGTCTACTGTGGAACATTTTATAAAATCAAATAATACAAAATAATATGTACACACATATATGGTATGAGGTTATAGTATCCCCCTGCCTGACAAGTCAGCTCTGTAACAGATTGGATAAGCCCTGATAATGGCTGTTGGTAGTCCTGAAAAGAATTATTATTAGTCCTGAAAAGGACTGTGCTAGCCCTGATACGGACTCAATCACGGTGGTTATATATCAGGTTCCAATCTTCAACAATCATACCAAGTAACCAATTAATATGCATGATACTTTAATAACATATAGATTAAACAAATCCGGAAATAAAAGTTGTAATTACTGAATTAATTTACATAGTAACTTTACATACCCTCGCAGGATCTAATTAAGATCAGTAAAGACTGGCTGTTGTGGAGTAATAGAACTGCTTGGCTGCAAATAACAAGATATTGGCCTTTACACATCTCTCTCTCTCTCTCTCTCTCTCTCTCTCTCTCTCTCTCTCTCTCTCTCTCTCTCTCTCTCTCTCCAGCCGTTGTCCTTCTGTCTTCTTCGCTGTACAAGTGAATTTGAAATCATTTTCGACCGCCCTTATATATGGAGCTTCCAGACGTATGAGAAACAAGGATCGCAACTCCAGCAAACTTCCCAAAATATTTATAACTCCGAGGGTTTGTGCTAGATGAGTTTCAAACCCTGGTCTCGTGCATCGCACCTTTCCCAGTTCAAGCCTTTAGAGTTATAGATTTCCATTCTCAGTGAGTTGACCTTTATATCCATATGTTGTCTTCCTATATCGGTCGTGTTAACGATTTTATCTTGAATTATGAATAGGAAAAACACAGGATTTCTCAATGCACGGACACTTATTCTTGCAAAATTCTTCACAACTACTTACTCCCTCCAAATTTCCTTGTACCTACACATAAATGAAGATATCCCCGTCAAAAGGAAACCATTCTCATCCTTGTCTGTCATTTCGTTCTCCTTCCCGATCTCTAATTCTAACTATGTTTCGGACGATTTTATTCTTCCATATACAATCGTCGAAGTCTTTCCTATCTGTCCGTGAGAAACCCCGTTTCTGATTGGCTGCCCTAGATACACACAAGAAAATATCCCTGCATTAATTTTTTCGGGCTTGTGTCCCACTTTCCGGTCTTCATACATTTAACTAGGCAATTGCGTAACATGCGACAAAATGAAAAGGTTAATACTACAGATAGAGTCTGTTTACATATACATCTCCACTGATTGAAAAGTGTTCACAATATAAATTGAATATGTTTTCATTTATTTTTTACACTGATTGAAAAGTTTGAAACTTCCATTACTTTAAAATGAATGTTTTCACATAAACATTTACACTGGTTTAAAGCTAGACAACTTACATTGATTTTAAAGTGAATGTGGTGGATTTAGATGTTATGAACTGTTGTTGTTATGTATTTATATTGTACTGAATGAGGTCAGCTGTGAAGGCCCCTGAGTATAACAATTATTAGGGTGAGTTCTCAGAGAGCCTTTCTGCTACCACCTTATGATCTCATTCAGACTTATTCTTGACTAGTATGTATGATGACTACGTCTAGTGTCTAGGGTTATGAACCTGTGGTGTGATGGTAATTTAATACTAAAACACACACACATAAACAAATATTAGTGTCTATGATCAAATGAACTAACACCGTGTTTGAAATTTTGGTATTAAACTATTTTTTACAATTTTATTTTGTCCTGAACCTAGTATTCTTCTGGTCAGGACTTTCAACTCAAATTGAATCAATTTATATACATCTATGCAAGGCAGTTTCACAAAAGGGACAATCTGTCCAATCACATATTCTAAAATCTAATAATGGTGTTAAAATATTTCTAATACTACTGTTAAACTAGCACTGGATGACGGGTCGGGATTCTGTAATCACTCCCATGTCTTTATTTCACAACTTTTAATTTTAATTTCTTGGGTGGAAATAGTTTTATTTCTTTCAGTTAGGAAACACTAATTTTCGTTGATGAACGGTCATGTGCCAGATGATATACTTATCTAGCACATGAAGTAGCTGTCAGTTGTCACTCCAGCCAACGGCCACTGGTGTACTTGTCCAAAAGTAATAGGGTAGACAGCGTGTACACCTATCACTACTGGAATACAAAGTCTTCTCAAATTCACCACTCAGAAATCTGGCACCGGACTAGTGCCAGACAAAAAAACCCTGTAACATGAAATTATGTTTCCTTGTTTACATCATGGTTAATCTACTATTTTCACAAATTATAATACATGCAAAATAAAAGACCTGGGTCAGATCTATCTGACCAACCCAACTCATCCACATCACAAGGAGTACCCGTTTTTTCGCCTTCCTCTCCTCTAATGGCTGCCTGTATCTGCCATATTATCATTAATCTCTTTTTTCCATACAATAAGGTGGGTGATATGTTTCCACCTGACCACCTAAGAAACTACATCTCTGGTAATTTGTTATAAGATAAACCAACCTCTAGGCCCTGCAGAAGTCAGCTAGGGACCTGTGTACTTACTGTCGTATGGCAGTATCTCTCACTCACATTTTTAAATAAAATATTAATAATTTCTGCCTTACCACGAATTCAATGAATAAAAACAGGAACGATGATCATGGCACATATTCAGCTTTGCTGCCGGCTTGACTATGAAATTGTTATGTCTTTAATTTTAGTTAAAATTCATACTTCAGTACATCGTCCTGGCTGAGGGACAGTATTAGTCAAATGGCGTCGAGCCGTCAAATTTTTCAGTAATATTAAATGTGTTGGCCAATGAGATCGAACGATTCCCAATTCTGACTTCAATTTGAAAAGAAAGCCAAAATTACAGCCCAATTTTGGGGTACCTCTGTCTGTCGGTCCATCCCGATCTTGGCGTTAGTTAAAAATAGACTTGCTTTTTGGCCTAATACATTTGCCTCTCCCTCCTAAAGTGTTCCCCATTTGGACTTTGACCCTCCCTTTTCTGCTTCTTTTCAACAACGCGTGCAAAAAATTGTCACCGATAGTGAATGCAAAAACGAGGGTCTGTTTAACTGTCTGTACGAATCTATATAGTATTTTGTCAATATCTTTAGTATTAAGGGGGCGATTTTGAAAAATGTAACATTATTTATCAGGAGATCATATTCTATCAAACTAATTAGGTTTTATGGCCCCATTCCCAGTAATAATGAATTCCATATATTTTCCATATTATTTGGCAATTTCTACTTTTATATAAATACGCCATTTTGTCCCCTTTTCCCCGTTGTTCAAAGCGAAACCACAAGTTGGTTACGTGAGAAAATTACTCTACTTGGCAGACACTGCGCTGTGTGTGTGGTTATATATGTCAAACTGCGTGCCTATGAAATGAACAAGTATTGGCTTTTAGTTGTATTTCTAAATCTGCCGCTAGCGATATCGCTCGCTCGCTGACAATTTTGTGGTTCAAACCAACATGTGCCAAAAGTATCATTTTTCCGTCTCTCTCCCTCGCATTCCTTCTGGACGAATAAACCTTTCATCTCAAAATGTTATAAATAGTTTTCCAAGGCATTAGAAAACGATAGTACTATTTATTCTACAAGACGGCCTGCCAAAATCCATACGATTGCTGGCGTGGGCGAAAACGAAACGTTACAACTTCACCATTATTATCCCTACATTACTTTGACTTATAAATACTACAAATTTTATAGGTGTATCAATGTATATCATCACACATCTCCCCACTTAAGAACATGCACTGATGCAAGTTCAAGAACAGTGATACACATAGATCAAATTTGCTCCTTAGGCCTTGTGATTACTCTGATTTTCGTCAAAAGGATGCCTACTCAAGAAATCTGCCCCCAAGTTGTGTGAACCAGGAATGTATTCAATGGTAAATGAATAAGGCTGTATGAGCAACGACCATCGTAATAACCGAGCATTTTCATGCTTGGCCTGTGATAAGAATACGAGGGCTTGATGATCTGTTTGGACCACAAATGGTCTACCATAGAGATAGATCTGGAACTTTTTTATAGCCCAGATCAAAGCTAAACATTCTTTTTCGCTTGTTGAATAGTTTTGTTCCGCTTTGTTCAACTTGCGGCTGGCATAAGCGACTGCGTCTAGTTCTGGTCTTGGTGCCCTTTGCAATTTCTCCAGGTTCTTGGGGTCAGGGGTCATGCTACCCTGATATACGGTATGTCCCAAGAACTCCAACTCTTTACATCCAATACAACATTTTGTTGGTCTAGCAGTCAAGTTAGCCTCTCTGAGTCTATCAAACAGCATAGTCAAAGAGTTAACGTGGTCCTCAAATATTTCAATAGCGATGAAGATATCATCAATAAAATTAGTGATGCATGGATTATTCAGTGGATCCAACAATTTTCGCATCATCCTTGAAAACACACTCGAAGCATTTTTCAACCCAAACGGCAACATGTTGAACTCACAATGTCCTTCCGAGGTGCTAAAAGCTAAGTAAGGTCGAACCTCAGGCTTCACGGGCATTTGATAATAGCCTTTGCTAAGATCCACCTTAGAAAAATATTTTGCCTTGTTCAGCCTGGCAAATAGTTGAGTAGTGTCAGGTAATGGATCCACCTGATTTTCTGTGACAGCATTCAGTTTCCTGTAATCTATGCACAGACTATGTTCCCTAGAGGGTTTTCTCAGCAAAACCACACTAGAGCTATAAGGAGATTCACTGTGAGAAATAATCCCTTCTTTCAACAAATACTCTATTTCCTCTTTCAAAGCTTTTTCCTTAGCGAACGGAATAGAATAGGCTCTCATACAGATGGGTGTTGGGTCTATTAACTTCATATCGTATTCCAACAAATTGGTGTGCCCCGGCTTATCCATTAACACGTCTGTATGTTCAAGCAGAACCTGTTGAACCCGCTCCCTCTGATTTTTAGTCAGGTGCTTACTGACTTTCACCTGTGCCGATGTTTCACATGGTTTTAGGGGGTACTCGTGTGAGGTGAGTGATTCCTTTTTCATCTCCGTTGCGATAGCTAAGGTCAGTAAAGGGGTGCCTTCCTGGATTTGTCTATCCAGATACTTCTTTAGAAGGTTCACATGATATATTTTCTCTTTCCCCTTCTTTTCAATTTTATAATTGGTTCTAGACACCTTCTCTAGAACTGTATATGGACCTTGCCATCCAATTTGCAACTCGTTACTGCTGCCGGGTAATAGATGAAGCACCTTCTCTCCCACAGCTAGTTCTCTATCCTTCGCTTTTTTATTAAAATATGCAGCATGTTTTTTCCTGACTTGTCTGAGATTATCATTAGCAAGTTTCCAGCCAGTTTTAAGACGAGTGGTCAGCTCGTTCACATATTGATATGATGAGGTAACAGTCTCTTCTGCCTTCTCATCTGTCCACGTCCTTAACAAGGCTTCCAATGGACCTTTGATTGGCCTCCCAAATAACAAGGTTGCCGGTGCCATTCCGGTTGAATTATGTGGAACTTCCCGATACGCAGACAACGCAGCGGGCAAAAATTGGTCCCACGTATCAGGTTTTTCATGGGCCAGCTTCCTCAGGATGGAGATGAGGGTCCCATTGAACCTCTCCACCTGGCCGTTCCCTTGGGGGTGATACGGACTACAATGAAAGTGCTTGGCCTGGAAGATCCTGAAAACTTCTTCCGTTAGTTTCCCCTTGAACTGTGAGCCGTTATCAGTCAAGATTTGATGCGGGAATCCTAATCTTGTGAATATTGTAAGTAATGCCTCTGCGACATGCTTAGAATCCTCCTCTTGGTACGAGTAAGAGGTCCCACAATATCCACTGCAACCCTCTCAAAAGGTGTTCCCACTATGGGCATTTCCCCTAGAGTTGCAGGATCAGTCCAATGCTTTGGAGCTACCCGTTGACATTCTGGACAGGATTTTACATATCTTTTTATATCTTCCGTTATCCCTGGCCAGAAATAATGACAAGCTATACGTTGTCCTGTGGCGCTGATCCCCATATGACCACAGTGAATATGTTTATATTGTAAGTATTATACTTAGAATGTACATCATTTCTTTCATCTTTCCCTCCCTGCTCCATAGGGAACCTGGAACTACTTTATGCTTTTAGTTCTCTTTACGAAACTATCAATAAAGCAATCACCAGCCCGTGCAGTGGTGGTTTATGAATCATCATTCTATACACTGAGGTTGCCAGCCTCAAATGAATTGGACATCCAGTAGCGAGTTTCACATATTAAACTTCACATGGTAATATATACATATATATGTTAGTTTACATGTTAGTAATAAAATATGAAATGCAAATCACAACTTACGCCAATCCTGACTCACAGACTTTTTGCTCAGATGAATAAAAGAGACTTGAATCTGCCTCTTACACGCGTCTAGGGTGTCGTTAATTTAATAAGTTCCCTCTCTGACTTCGTGTGTGGTCCTTCAGTTTCCTCAGTCCCGGTTTCCTTATTTAAAATGTTAGAGATTTCCTGGGCTATATTGTAAGTCCTGATGAATACTCCAATAAAAGGTGTCCGGTATTTTAAGAAGGAATTCTGAATTCTAATTCTTCACTGTAGCAATCTGGTGTCTTGGCGAGCGATTTCTCAAGTGAAATAGCTTGAGAAATTGGTCATAATATATTCCCTGCCTTCCAACGCCTTCGTTTGTCATGGAGTTAAATAAACGCTCCAATCATATTAAAACAGGTCGGGTTATGGGGTAATTTCAAAATATTCCGACATCAGATAATTTTGAACGTAAGGCAGAGGTCAACTCTCCCATATATAGTAATAAGATGTCCGATGCCCTTGTGTACAAACTTACAAACACACCGGTAACCGCAAATGACCTTTATCTAAAGTAATCTTGTCATCCATATCTTATCGGTGATTAAGCCGATAGCTTTGGCCGATGTACGTGTTAATCTGCCACGCTTATAGCCAACAAATCTGGGCAGCGCCAAGCAAATGTGATTATTATCACCTACAGGGAGTGTCGAATGATTTGATAACGTCAAATATCTGCTACTTAGCAGAAAAATAACGAAGAAAGAAAGAAAGAAAAGTGCGACAATTGAGAGCAAATAATAAAAAATCAGTACCACAAATGTACCGATACTGCCGGAGTGAAACAAAGATCGATAGGGGCCGCCCCGTTTTGTCACACTATAACGGAAGGAAAATGTGCAGGCGAATGGGCAAAGGGATGACATCGCTTTTACAAGGCAAATATATCCTCAAACCTTCTTCAGTCATAACTGATTATGGGGATGGTGCGCATTTGAGGTGATAACCCTGAGATGCCTTTTTTTTTTTTTGATTTCGTCAGGCGTTCTGTTCAGAGTGTTCTGTTCTCTTCTGCTTTATGTATGAGCTACTTAACTTACTAAGGCATGGGGGGAGGGGGGGGGGTGGGAAGTTATACGTCTTTGAGGTGATAACCCTCATTTGCTTTTTTTCCAGGTGTTCCTTTCGGCGTGTTCATTTCTGTTCTGCTTGTTGTAAGAGCTTCATTTCGCTCATTCTGAGGTGGTGCCATAGGGAGCATCTCCACTTGGTGCGATCGGCAGCTTCGTCGTCCCGGGTTGTTGGACTTACATCCAATGTCTTCATGTCTCTCTTGCTCACATCTCCTAGCTACGGTCGCCCGGCTCTTCTTCTGCCATCTGCCATTTGTCGTTAGAAAATATCTCCTCAAGAGGTGGATACAACACAGCCTATCTCTGAGCACAATTAACGCCAGAGACGGAAATTATGGGATGTCCATCAAATTTCCTAGTATGATAGTAGTGGTAGAGCAGAAGTAGAATCTCTCTCCAGAAAGTATGAAGTTCCAGTGCCCGAGAAGTACACTGGTATCACAAGTGAGTTACAGCTGTGAATACTCTGAGCTGGACAATAGATTTAGGCTTCAGAAGTATAAGATGCTACTTCGCTATCGTAACCCTATGTGATATTATAATTAAATTAGAAAAAGTAACTCAAAATTTAACAGTTAAAAATTTAACAAGTCAAATGAGTACAATTATCCAATTTATTATGTACATCTATATATTCTTGTAATGATAAATGGGTGTTGGAAGATGGTAAAATGTATGATTATTTACAGTTACAAATTAAAATAACTAATAGAAAAAGTCTTGGATTTATCTTCCACTGAATTTATAAAACAAGTTTGTCACATTATCTCTTGCCATCTAGTTTTCATCATTAGAAAGTCGTTTTAGAACTGCTCACAGGATTTGTTGGATGGAAATATATAAACTCAACTTTATCCACGTCTGCTCGAGGTTCCTCCGACACACTGGAGTACGGAAGACTTTCCTTCAGCCCGCCCTATAACTACGGGGGACTAAGGTGTTGAAGTTTGGTTGACCTCTAGGCTTCAGTGAGCTGGATCAACTTCTTCAAGTCTTTAGTTTCTCGATCAGGAATGATCATAAACATTGATCATAAAAACCTGGAACAAGAAGTAATAGGTGGCCATTGTTCTAACAATCTCACCACCCTCTGCTGTTCATGATGCGACCATGTCTTCAGTGTTTGTATGTAAATGAATGAATCATGGTAGTATATTACAGAGATAGCATGATAAGATAATGTATAAGGTGCAGAATTAACAATATACATGAATAAATCACATGTTATGATACATGGGTACGATATAACCTTTGCCTTCCACTTATGGATGTCAAGTCACTTATGTACTTGCTGGTATGTCGTAAGCTTCCAGGCAAGAATTAGCCATAATATATTTGGCTAACCAATTAATGGTTATGCTTCCTGACAATGCCGGTGAAGGTTATCTCTGGTTAGCGTCATTCCCTTTTTTATTATATCTGCTACAATCAATCAGAAATAAAATCTGAAATAAAATGATATTAGTAATACATATATTTTTAATAAACTTACATACCCTCTTAGGATTAATAAGCTCACGGTGAGACTGTATTGGCTTAACTTAATCTGCCCTGCATGCAGCGTGAAAATAGAACTTTTCTTGCAGAGGCTGTCCTCCAGTTTCTCACTCTGGCTTCTGGATTTGGTGTGTGATTTACAATGCGCCGCTCTGTCCTTATATTTCAGTCTCTCGCGCGTACGAGAAAGCAGCTCCCAAATTCCCCAAAAGATTTTAGTTTCATCTCCTGTTTTGAAGCTATTTGAAACAATCTGTGCTTTTCCTGTACTCGTTTTTCTCTTCTGTCACTCACACACTTATCTCCTTCCTTCCTTCCTATATATCATTTCCTTTTCCCCATATGGGGCTTTCATTACATATAAGTTTTATACAATTCCGTTGAGGCTTGTTAGTGTAATAAATTTTTAAAGATTATTAGCTAACTTTTAGCCGATGTGATGAAGGTGAAAAATATTAATTATCTTTAAAACTATTTATATTTGAATAATATCCTTTTGGATATAATTCCTAGCCTATCTCCTTTGTTGAGTTATATTTATTTAATATTATTCCAACCATGCGTTCTCCTGTAGTGAATAATTTAATGTCCAGTAAATGCAAACTTTTAAAGTCGGCCATACATTCCTATATAGCTATTTCCTCATTCTTCAGTAATACTGTATGGCTTTTAACCGTAAGTCACATTTCCGCTGTCTACCAACTTCAAAGAAAGACCGCAGCGCTGACCTTGCGCTGGTGTGTGTGGGTGTCGCGTGGGCGTGTCGCGCTACAACCAAGCAAGTGTTTACCAAATCTCGCTACAGAGCCCTCTTCTTTAAAACAGTGCCTGCACGGTTAACTTTTTGGTAACACATGCTGCAGTTCCTCCTTAATTTTCTGTTTCTCTATATCTCCTTTGATAGGATGCCTACTTAAAAAATCGGGTCCAAGATTGTCCCGTCCTGGTATGTATCTCACATTGAACGAATATGGAGATAACAGTAAACTCCACCTTAAAAGTCGTGAATTTAATTTTTTAGACACTGCTAAAAACATCAAAGGCTGGTGATCACTTTCCACAATGAAGTGTTTCCCGTAAAGAAAAGGGGCGAATTTGTTGATCGACCAGACCAAAGCGAGGCATTCACGTTCAACGGTAGAATAATTTCTCTCAGCTGTATTTAACTTTCTACTGGCAAAAGCTACTGGTAATAGCATATGTGGCGGTGTGTCTGCCCGCTGTAGTAATGTTGCTCCGATGCCTACATTGCTAGCATCCGTTCTTAGTACGAATTCTTGTGTGAGATCGGGAAGGGCAAGGATAGGTTTATTTGTCAGCTTATTTTTCAACTCTGTATAAGCCTGTTCACACTCCACAGTCCATTGTATTTTATCCGGCTGACCTTTTTTGGTTAAGTCGGTTAATGGCGCGCACAATGAGTTAAAATGGGGTATATATTTCTGATAAAACCCGCACAGTGACACAAAGGATCTTACATCCTTCTTAGTTTGTGGTCTTGGTGCTTTTCTCATTTTCTCTACATTCTTTGGGTCCGGAGACATTTGCCCTGTAGAGATAGTGTGACCTAAAAATTCCAATGTCTCACATCCAATATGACACTTAGTTGGGCGTGCTGTCAATCCCGTTTCTCTTAATCTACCTAACAACATGGAGAGTGCTACTACGTGTTCCTCGAATGTAGTGGTAGCAATCAGAATATCATCCATGAAGTTGGTGATATGAGGATTTTGTAATGGTTCCAACAATTTCCTCATCATTCTGGTGAAGATACTTGGAGCATTCTTTAAACCAAATGGGAGTACATTGAACTCGTAATGTCCATCCGGTGTACTAAAGGCTAACAGTTTCCTAACTTCTGGTTTCACTGGTATTTGGTAGTATCCCTTGCTTAGATCTACTTTTGAAAAATACCGAGCCTTACTCAATGTAGCAAACAACTGATTGGTGTCAGGTAATGGGTCTACCTGAGATTCAGTGATAGCATTTAGTTTCCTATAATCAATGCATAACCTGTGTTCACCACTAGGCTTCCTTAATAGCACCACACTTGAGCTGTAGGGAGATTCAGACTTTGAAATAATTTTCTCTTTTAAGAGATAATCAATCTCATCCTTGAGTGCCTGTCCTTTAGCATAAGGTATAGGGTATGTCCGCATACAAACTGGTGTAGGGTCAGTAATCGTCATGTCATACTCTAACAGATTAGTACACCCCGGCTTATCTGTGAGTACATCAGCATGGATTTCTAACACCTCCTGAACCTTTTTCCTCTGCTCAAGAGTTAAATGTTCACTCACATTAACCTGAGCATAGCTTTCCGTAGTTGATAGGGGGTATTCCATGGAGGAAATTGGTTCATCCTGCATTTCTGTTGCAATGGCCAGGGTCATGATATGGGCAACTTCTGATGCTTCCCTGTCATAATACTTTTTAAGAAGGTTGACATGATACACCTTCTCCTTTCCTTTCTTGTCAATCTTATAGTTGGTCCGGGAAAGTTTTTCCAATATGACGTAGGGTCCCTGCCATCCAATTTGCAATTTATTATTGCTGCTGGGCAACAGTAACAGAACCTTTTCTCCCACCTCAAGTTCCCTATCTTTTGCTGTTTTATTGTAGTAAGCAGCCTGCTTCCTCCTGGCCTGTCTCAAGTTATCATTTGCCAGTTTCCAACTTGTTTTCAATCGAGATGTCAACTCGTTGACGTATTGGTATGAAGAAGTCACGGTTTCTTCTGCTTTTTCATCAGTCCATGTCCGCAACAATGCTTCCAGTGGACCTTTGATTGGTCGTCCAAACAACAATGTAGCTGGAGCCAATCCTGTGGAGTTATGTGGGACTTCCCTATAGGCAAATAGTGCTGAGGGTAAGTATGTGTCCCAAGTTTCAGGTTTCTCACTAGCCAACTTTCTAAGGATTGAAATGAGCGTGCCATTGAACCGCTCTACTTGACCATTCCCTTGGGCGTGGTACGGGCTACAGTGATAATGTCTAGCTTGAAATAACCTGAATACTTCTTGTGTTAGCTTTCCCCTAAACTGAGAACCATTGTCAGTCAATATTTGATGTGGGAAACCTAATCGGGTGAATATTGTTAACAGTGCCTCTGCCACATGTTTCGAATCTATCGATGACATTGCTACTGCTCTCCCCACATAGAGCAAGTATCGACCAAGGTTAAGATATATGCATTTCTCTTCTTGGTCCTACTGAGGGGTCCAACAATATCCACGGCAACACGTTCGAAGGGCGTTCCCATGATGGGCATTTCTCCCAGTGTTGCTGGTGCAGTCCTATGTTTAGGAGCTACTCTTTGGCATTCTGGACAGGATCTCACATACCTCTTTATGTCCTCTGTGATCCCTGGCCAAAAGTAGTGACAGGCTATCCGTTGTCCAGTGGCCCCTATTCCCATATGTCCACTGAAGGGTATAGCATGTCCTAGCTTCATAACCTGCTCCCTGTATGATTTTGGCACTACAAGCTGTCCATGTCCTTTTGGTCCTGTTCCAGCTTTTCTATATAGTAGGCCTTTTTTCATATATAAGTCTCCTTTCTCTGGAGGGTTATGGCTTTTAGGTAATTTGCCAAAGCAAGGCTTCAATGTACTGTCAGCAGTTTGAGCCTTTCTCATCTCTTCTGGATGAGTATTGATGATAGTGTCCTCCTCTTTCTTAGAGCTTGCCCTGGTCTGGACTGTTGCCATCACTATGGGTCTTATAGGTTCTCCTAGAAAGACATATCTACATCCCAGTATTAATGGGTAGATAGGGTTGTCCATCACTGCTGCTTTGATCTCTCCTTCCACATAGCGAGATCTTATGTTGATTCGGGCTATGGGCAGTGTCATGGTTCCTGCTCCCTTGACTGGTCCTCTGATTTCCACTGTTTCTGTGGTTATCTGTTCCGGACTCACCAGAGAAGAGCACACTACTGAGTCAAAGTCCAAGCCTGTATCATATAAGCACAGTACTTGGGTGCCATTCAAGGTCACTTCCTCACAGACAGGGGGATGATGGAGGTCATTCTGACTATCTGCCAGGTCCTTCCTTCCCTTGTTCTCTGTTGTAAGGCATGCAGCGTGATGAGGAGGGTTTTTCCGTCTGCATTCCGCAGTATTGTGGTTACTCATTTGGCAAGATTTACACCACTTTCCTTCCTTTCTTGGAGGTTTCTTTTCTGATCCTAGAGGGTTTTTGTCTTTATAATCAGTTCTGTGTTTGTTCTTGTTGGAATTGTCCCTGTGTTCATAGTTGGTAAAGTTTTGTGAAGGTTTGAAGTTCTCACCCTGCTTCTTCTTATTTCCTGATACTTCTGACTGAGCTGCTTGATATCTTTCAGCCATGGTTAAAATATCTTCCAATCTCTCAGCTCCTTGTTCCATAAGAAATTTTCTCATTTCTTGAGGCATGGATTCTCTCAGTTGCTCCATCATGACCATTTCTTTTATATCTTGACACTTTCCTAAGCTAATCCATTTTGTCAGATAAGTTTCCAATCTGGCAGAAAACTGGTGATAGTTTTCTCCTGGAAGTAGCTTAGCAGTTCGGAATCTCTTTCTATAAGATTCAGAATTCTTTTCGTACCTGACCAGTAAAGCTTGTTTTAAGATTTCATAATCTTCCTGGTCTTCTTTTGAGAGTTTTAAATAAACATCGTATGAAACTCCCCTCAACCCCTGAGATAGCTTAAGGCTCCATTTTTCCTTTTCCAATCCATAGGTAGAGGCCAGTCTCTCATATCTATCCAGGTACGACTCAATGGCGTCCTCTTTTTCAATAAATGGATCCAGGTGGAAACTCATGGCTCCATTTGCCGCGCTATGGTTGGAGCTACTCTCAGAGTGAGGTGAGCTAGCACCATGATTGCTAGCTGCTCCCTGGAGTTCAAGTTCCTTTAAACTTAACTCATGCGCTCTTTGTAACCTTCTTTCTTCAGCTTCCAAAATTAGTCTCTTTTCTTCTCTTTCCAGTCTTTTGGCTTCTCTCTCTGCTTCTAATTTCTTAGCTTCAGTCTCAACTTCCATTCTTTTAGTCTCTCTTTCTGCCTCTAATTTCTTAGCTTCAGCCTCAACTTCCATTCTTTTGGTCTCTCTTTCTGCCTCTAATTTCTTAGCTTCAGCCTCAACTTCCATTCTTTTGGTCTCTCTATCTAAATATTTATCCACTTCAGTTGTGATATATCGAATTAGAGCATCTCCTGTCATACCCAAGTCTTTTCCTTCCTGCATAATCGCAGCTCTAAACTTCACCAATTCAGCCATGATGCTTACTTACCAGAGGGTATATAATTTTATCTTCACTAACAAACTAACTTAATTAAAATCAATTAATTACTTTGAACAAGACAAATCCTTAAAACCTTGTGAGCGTTTCCTATTTACTTCGTACTCAATGGTACTACTATTACAAACAAATTTCTAAGTTTTTAGAATTTTTTCCAAAAAAAAAAATTTATTTTTACAAACTATTTGTGGCTCAAGATAGAAGAATACATAGATAGTGGCCCAGGATACAAAATAATATCCCGCGAAAGAGCCCCCAATGTAGCGAAAGGTTTTCCTAGTATGATAGTAGTGGTAGAGCAGAAGTAGAATCTCTCTCCAGAAAGTATGAAGTTCCAGTGCCCGAGAAGTACACTGGTATCACAAGTGAGTTACAGCTGTGAATACTCTGAGCTGGACAATAGATTTAGGCTTCAGAAGTATAAGATGCTACTTCGCTATCGTAACCCTATGTGATATTATAATTAAATTAGAAAAAGTAACTCAAAATTTAACAGTTAAAAAGTTAACAAGTCAAATGAGTACAATTATCCAATTTATTATGTACATCTATATATTCTTGTAATGATAAATGGGTGTTGGAAGATGGTAAAATGTATGATTATTTACAGTTACAAATTAAAATAACTAATAGAAAAAGTCTTGGATTTATCTTCCACTGAATTTATAAAACAAGTTTGTCACATTATCTCTTGCCATCTAGTTTTCATCATTAGAAAGTCGTTTTAGAACTGCTCACAGGATTTGTTGGATGGAAATATATAATCTCAACTTTATCCACGTCTGCTCGAGGTTCCTCCGACACACTGGAGTACGGAAGACTTTCCTTCAGCCCGCCCTATAACTACGGGGGACTAAGGTGTTGAAGTTTGGTTGACCTCTAGGCTTCAGTGAGCTGGATCAACTTCTTCAAGTCTTTAGTTTCTCGATCAGGAATGATCATAAACATTGATCATAAAAACCTGGAACAAGAAGTAATAGGTGGCCATTGTTCTAACAATCTCACCACCCTCTGCTGTTCATGATGCGACCATGTCTTCAGTGTTTGTATGTAAATGAATGAATCATGGTAGTATATTACAGAGATAGCATGATAAGATAATGTATAAGGTGCAGAATTAACAATATACATGAATAAATCACATGTTATGATACATGGGTACGATATAACCTTTGCCTTCCACTTATGGATGTCAAGTCACTTATGTACTTGCTGGTATGTCGTAAGCTTCCAGGCAAGAATTAGCCATAATATATTTGGCTAACCAATTAATGGTTATGCTTCCTGACAATGCCGGTGAAGGTTATCTCTGGTTAGCGTCATTCCCTTTTTTATTATATCTGCTACAATCAATCAGAAATAAAATCTGAAATAAAATGATATTAGTAATACATATATTTTTAATAAACTTACATACCCTCTTAGGATTAATAAGCTCACGGTGAGACTGTATTGGCTTAACTTAATCTGCCCTGCATGCAGCGTGAAAATAGAACTTTTCTTGCAGAGGCTGTCCTCCAGTTTCTCACTCTGGCTTCTGGATTTGGTGTGTGATTTACAATGCGCCGCTCTGTCCTTATATTTCAGTCTCTCGCGCGTACGAGAAAGCAGCTCCCAAATTCCCCAAAAGATTTTAGTTTCATCTCCTGTTTTGAAGCTATTTGAAACAATCTGTGCTTTTCCTGTACTCGTTTTTCTCTTCTGTCACTCACACACTTATCTCCTTCCTTCCTTCCTATATATCATTTCCTTTTCCCCATATGGGGCTTTCATTACATATAAGTTTTATACAATTCCGTTGAGGCTTGTTAGTGTAATAAATTTTTAAAGATTATTAGCTAACTTTTAGCCGATGTGATGAAGGTGAAAAATATTAATTATCTTTAAAACTATTTATATTTGAATAATATCCTTTTGGATATAATTCCTAGCCTATCTCCTTTGTTGAGTTATATTTATTTAATATTATTCCAACCATGCGTTCTCCTGTAGTGAATAATTTAATGTCCAGTAAATGCAAACTTTTAAAGTCGGCCATACATTCCTATATAGCTATTTCCTCATTCTTCAGTAATACTGTATGGCTTTTAACCGTAAGTCACATTTCCGCTGTCTACCAACTTCAAAGAAAGACCGCAGCGCTGACCTTGCGCTGGTGTGTGTGGGTGTCGCGTGGGCGTGTCGCGCTACAACCAAGCAAGTGTTTACCAAATCTCGCTACAGTGTTGGTATAAACGTTTAAAAAAAAGACTTTTTTTTTGAAGTGGAATAAATTATATGGGTTTTCTTTGTTTTTTGTTTTGTTTGTTGAATGTGCATTGAGTTTTACTTCCAGTGTCTAAGCCTGTCCGATACTCCTGTTGCTACTTCAATTTTTTTTTCTTCTCACCCGTCGTTTTCGACGATCTACACGCTGGTTATAACAAAAATTTCATTCTCCACTGGATATAACTCGACCAAGATTACTCAAGATCTTGGCTGTTCGATATCGTCCACATCTGTAGCTTTCGCGGGCCCAAGATTCTTTGAGCGGCTTACGAGTGAGTGCATTTTGGTTTGGCGACTCCCCTCTATTCAAGGACTAGGCTCTACGATACGCTCTAAGGCTGGCATCGTGTTTGTATAATAAGGAAAGACAGGGCAAGATAATTTTCAGTTTGATTTCACTTCTACACCGATCACGCCCGAACAGTGAAGTAATTTACGACCGTTAAGTGGTAAATATCGAATTTTCGTAGAAGAATCGGATGTTTGCGGTTACCTGCGTGGAAGTCAGTCTGTTGCAGAATGTAAGCTACGAGCGGGATAAGCTGTTGTGAAAAGAGGTACGTAATAAAGTTACAAATGTAAAAATGGTTGTTTTTACTGCCAGTTTGTTTTTGTGTGTTTGTTGCTGATGCAGTTCTTGGTAGAGACTGCTTTGCTATTGTAGGGGATGTAATGTCCACAAATGGTCGTGTTATTTTTTCATACTTGAGAAGATTAATTAATGTTACCAGTAGAGACGTAATGAGAAAATTATAACATCGAAAAAAGTTTAGCAACTACATCCTGCATATAAGAAGAAAGGAAATAAAGTGGTTTGGCCACCGCATGAGAATGGAGCCCGATCCGTTACCACAAACGTCTACAACAGTAGAAGATATTGTTTTAGAGCATGAGGAAGGCAGAGACAGACTGATAGATAACATCACAGACATCCTACAACAACACGTGCTCAAGGCAAGCAGTGCGACATACTTTGCTCAAGAGTGACAACTTCAGCTCTCCACGGCGCGCCAGGGTCAGAGTGAAACGAAAAAGTAATTGGAAGTATATAGGCAGTGGCAGATCTACATTTTGGGGGCCCTGAAGCTTGAACTCTTGGAGAGGCCCCTTTTATTTAAAAAAAAATGTGTAGGGGGATGGGAAAGAAACGTGTTATAGAGATAACTGGACTTGGAAGCCATGAAGCTCAAGTTTCATTAGCTTGATAGTAGATCCGCCTCTGTATGTAGGTAGTGTTTTTTTTTCCGACCTTAGATGCATCTGAAAGATTAGATTTAATGTCACTATCTTTTATTCCGTTAAGTTAGTTCTAATTAATGTGCATTCCTTTTAATTTACGTACTACTTACTTACTTAGTCATTCCTCTCCTACCCTAGTGTGTAGAGGTTTGCCAGACAGAGCGCCATACTATCATATCGGCTAATACTTTTTTGTGTTGATTTGCTGCATTCTCGGTTTCTTTGTTTTTAACTGTTTTGTTATCAAAGTTATTTTTATGTTTTATGTTCAATTCTCCTGTATTTTTTTATTTTAAATAATGACCAGTTTGTCCCCCTGTAGTTCCCAAGGGTATATGAGGACACAATGAAGGAATATGACTACGGACTCATCAGACATGCCGTTGTGAACGGTGGTTTGGTTTTAGAAAAGTAAGTGAGTGTAGAAAAATGGTTTGGGAATAATGAATGGACTTGTTAAAAGACTATTCGTCTTTGTTGAAGGGAAGTGATATGTGTGGAGGAATGCTTTGAGCAAAGGGAGGAAACTCCGTGGTTTCCACTTGGTAGATGTAGTAGTGTTTTTATAGTTAAGCATATTAAGTGAGTCCAAAATTGTGGTGGGACAAATTTGCATGTAAAGTTTTTATAATAAGAATTGAAGAGAAGTGTATGGTTTTGAGTCTAATCATCAAAGGGAGATAACTTAGAATTACGTCCCTTGTAAGTTTTTGGTGAGTGAGCAAGAAAAAAAATACGCACGAGAAAGTTGTAGTAGAATGAACACATTTTAAGAGTGAACGAAAAATGTTTTAGAACGGGGATTAGGCAGTCTGATTGGAACGCACTCAGCGTTAGTCAGGAAGTTTTGCTGTGAATTGGATAGTGTAGAAAGGTCAGTATGGGAGTTATATCTTGTCGATAAGTGTTAAAGGGGGGTTCTTTCACTTGAAGGTCGGATGATGGCTTCATATAAATTCCTGCCTGCATCTTTCCCATTTTTTATAATAAAGTTGTTCCTTCTTGAGCAATCATGCTAATGGTGGTAAGTTGCGAATGTTGGGCAATTGTTTCAATTGAACATGAATGGACTTGACAACGCATCTTGTATACGAGTCCATAGAAAACTACATGGTTTATTACGAAGAACATCATATCAATTATTATGCATCAATTAATTACATCATGGTTGTGCAGTCCAGTATAGTCTCCTCTATTATAATAGCTCGGTCGTCAAAAGGTCTGACTGTTTACACGCGATGCCGTATGTCGGTCATCTGGTAATGAACAACCATAGGTTTGGCGAAGATACCGATTCTGACAATCACAAATTAATACTCCCTGTAATTCCTATTCCCAGGAAACGTATACATCAATAGGAATGCTCTATTACTTCATTCATAAACAAGATAGCTGACCCCATAGCTTATCTTCAAGGAAGACTCCTGCACAATATAATCTATACTGGGGGTGATAAATAACACGTCCCACTTGCACGAAGTTCGGAGTCTGAAGAGCTCTATATAGATCGTTACCATGCGGTAGCTTAACAACTAATCACGTCATGTCTAACCCTAGACAACCATACAAATTCGCGTTCAATTAATTATCTTTACGCGCAAAACATCTTATATTTATCGCATCTCAATACATTAACGCGTAACTTTAAAGTGCTCACAATAGTAGTGCTCAACATCATTAAACGTGTCGTAACAATAAGCCAATAAATGTTTTTGGTAGTTTTTCTGTGGTGATGGAAAAGCGATGGAAAATATATAACTGTCTGCCTGACAAGCCATCTATCTATCTATCTATCTATCTATCTATCTATCTATCTATCTATCTATCTATCTATCTATCTATCTATCTATCTATCTATCTATCTATCTATCTATCTATCTATCTATCTATCTATCTATCTATCTATCTATCTATCTATCTATCTATCTATCTATCTATCTATCTATCTATCTATCTATCTATCTATCTATCTATCTATCTATCTATCTATCTATCTATCTATCTATCTATCTATCTATCTATCTATCTATCTATCTATCTATCTATCTATCTATCTATCTATCTATCTATCTATCTATCTATCTATCTATCTATCTATCTATCTATCTATCTATCTATCTATCTATCTATCTATCTATCTATCTATCTATCTATCTATCTATCTATCTATCTATCTATCTATCTATCTATCTATCTATCTATCTATCTATCTATCTATCTATCTATCTATCTATCTATCTATCTATCTATCTATCTATCTATCTATCTATCTATCTATCTATCTATCTATCTATCTATCTATCTATCTATCTATCTATCTATCTATCTATCTATCTATCTATCTATCTATCTATCTATCTATCTATCTATCTATCTATCTATCTATCTATCTATCTATCTATCTATCTATCTATCTATCTATCTATCTATCTATCTATCTATCTATCTATCTATCTATCTATCTATCTATCTATCTATCTATCTATCTATCTATCTAGTTAAAGTGCAATTCTTGCCATAATTGTGTACGACAGTTTTTTTTGTCATTTTTATTTCTGAGGACAAGATGCTTGTGAGAGAAAAAGTGTGTATTTCGAAACAAACCAAGTACGTTGAACATTTTGGGTCTAATTACTAGTAGTGCAGTTTAGTAGACAAGCTGACAGGCTAGCGAGTAGACGATAGACTTGGTTAAGTGTCATCCCTGGCGGTGAGGCCAGTTTCCTTAAGATACACCAAGCAGAACGTAGGAACTAAGTCAGCACATAAGAGAGACAATGTTTGCATGAAGAATTAGATGGCAGATAAAAGTTCTACAACAGTGGTTCTCAACCTGTGACCACAATAACAACTAGAGACATTTTGATAACTGAAACAAAAAAGAGAGCAAGAGAGAGAGAGAGAGAGAGAGAGAGAGATAAAGTGATACTGAGATTATTACCAACTGAAATTTTGTTGTACAAGTCTGCCAACCTGAAGAGGAAGGTTGGGCGCATCATTTTATTTAACATTTGCTATCTTATGTAAATAAAGTTCGACGTTGAATATTTTACTGCTGTCCGGGTGAAATCGATGATGAACTGTTGGTATGAAAAAATTTATGGTCTTTTGTGAGAAGGAAGTTTTCTTATTACCATACAACAACTGCCTACTTGTTAGGGCAGTGATCTGAATCAACACTATACGAACACTAACCAAAAAAAAAAAAAAAAATGAAAACCTTAAATCACACCATCACGGCCACGGCACACAATAAAGGTTCAGAACCCGTGAGCTATACGACACATAAAAAGAATGGAAAACGTCGACAAAAATAAATATATAGTATATTATATATTAATCAAAGTACCATGAAGTAGCAGACTTTCATTAATCAGTGCTAGCGTTGACTGGGAGAATCGAAATAATGTGACAATATCATCAATGTGGAACTGATGACAAGAACTAGGAAGTGACAGTGGAACAAGAGAGAAAAATAAAACGTTGTCGATGGATAGGACAAACATTGAGAACACCTGATGATAGTTAGATAAGAGAGGTAGATGGAGACAGGTAGATGGAGACAGGTAGATGGAGAAAGGTATTCGGAGACAGACAAAGTCACGGAGAAATCAGTCATGCGCCACACCACAAGGTTTTTTTAATTTGGACATGCGCCCTTATATAACCGACGGCCTTTATGTCTAGGTTGAACACGATGCGCCTCGCCAAAACTATTTAAATTTTTTTTGGTTAAACTTGAAGAAGAGAACTGGAGTCATAAATGAAAGGATCATGAGGACATAGAAAGACCTTGACCTGATGACACGTGACAGAAAGATGTGGCATGGGTTTGTTGAAGTCCCTGTGCTCCTCGGGGAGCTAAACAGAAACAAAATGAAATGAATAAAAATAAAAAAAAAGCTCCAAAAGATATTTTGTTTAATTTAAAAAGTACTAACACAACTATTTAAAAAAAAAAATTACAAAGAATTTGATAATGAAAATTCACTGTATTTATGAAACAATGCAGGCCAATAGTCAAACGCAATAAAGCTAAAAAATGTATTAATGAGTAAGTTTTCTATGAGGAAACATTAATTTCCATTAATACTAATCAATGTTACCACTTTTATTACACTGTGATTACCTTTACAATTTAGTTTACTTATCATTTTTTACACCCCTGGAACTAGTGGGAAGTTCCAGCGACATTATTACGCATTTCCTGTGACCCATATAATCGTATACTTTCGTCACAAATGTTTTGAACTCACTTAAAATCGTTCTTTTTTTTTGCGTCTCTGTCGCTGTCCCCGGTCAAACGTACAATTTTCGTTCCATGTATTTGATGTTTCTGGCTAAACTATTGCTTTTTTTCTGACTATTTTTGTCAGTCATAACGTTGTTGCGAAAATAAAGGCAGAAATAATTAGCCGAACTAACAGGCATCAACAATGTTATGAACTAAGTCGAGAAGATTGATAAGGTAAGGACGAGCGTTAAGGATGTACCTAAATATCCTTCAATGGCCTTGACTCAGTGTGGTTCACGGGGTCACTGTATAGACAATGATAGAGTAGAATAACTCATACTGTTACACTTACAATAAGAAGCTGTTTGTCTGCACGTCTGTCTGTCTATTTGTCTGTCCGTCCGTCTGTTTATTCATCTAGCTAACTTATGTATCTACCTACCTACATACCTACCTACCTGCTTACATAAATACATAATACCTGCATATATAACTGTCTGCCTGACAAGCCATCTATCTATCTATCTATCTATCTATCTATCTATCTATCTATCTATCTATCTATCTATCTATCTATCTATCTATCTATCTATCTATCTATCTATCTATCTATCTATCTATCTATCTATCTATCTATCTATCTATCTATCTATCTATCTATCTATCTATCTATCTAGTTAAAATGTAACTTTAAAAAAAATTATGCTTGTATGTAATTTTTTCCCCAAAAAATGTCTATAGCCTTCATCGAACAATCAAAGAGTTCCATAGCTTTTATCGGATAACCAAAAGGATCCATGGCATACAAATGGTTTTAAAAAAACATATTCTAGAAGTTGAACAACAGTCGTGTATGTTAGATTGGCTATTTACAACAGTGTTGTCGATTCGAGTGACTCAAATTGGACTCGAGCCGGGCGTAATACACCACAGCGACTCGACTCGAACCGGGACTTGCTAATTTTGGTGAACCGACTCGGCTTCATCATTCATAACACTCTCTTACGGAGAATCAGAAAATGGTTTAGTTTAAATCGGTATCACCCAGACAACATAGCACATATCATATCTCCTTTTTACAAACACAACGTTAGCTCCAGCTTATCAGACACTTGGACACTATTGAGAGACAAACTTCGGTGAGACAGAACAGCCGTCTGAACAGTAACATGCCTGGACTATCAAAACATAACCACATGGACAGTGGAAGGGGGGTGAGGGATATATCTTCCCGCCGACGGAGAATCTATCATCGGCGGACAAAAAGCTGGAGAACGGGTCCTTAAACTTGTTAACACTGTAAACTAACTTACATGTGAAATTTAATGGTGAGCAAGTGCATTTTTCCATTCATTCTGTTGTAGGCTGTGGCGACAATATCGTAGAAAATATAATATTTATAAAATGTTATACTGAAAAATAACTTTGATCCACACAACAACAACGAAATAATAATTTTAAACATCGGTGATAAGGGTGGATTTGAGCTGAAATGATAATGGTGCGCCAGAAAAATGCCAGGTACGTTAGCTCCGTTATAAGATTGACGACCACTTGCCACCCCTATCGACACCTGGTATTAAAGTGCAAGATGTAGGTGTCTTCTCTGATTTAGAATGTTGCTGTGTGCGTTGCAGTAGAACAGTTCACAGGGTACACCACAGGCAACATGACGTGTAGAGTCATAGAAATGGTAACTTCGCTTTAGTTTTATACCATTTATTGCACGCCACAAAACAGTCATGATATTTATGTCATCACCAGCATAGTATAACGAATGCAGCATTCAAAATCATATTAACTGATAGTCATGTAGGATTCAATACTCAATAGTTGTATTGTAAACAGATATCATAAAGTTCTGGTTCGTGAAGCTGTATAAATAATATATATAACTTTTGCAACAGTGTCAGCTGCAGATCTTCAATGTTCATAGACAACAATAAATGCTCCCTTTCTGATGCTAGCAGATCAGATGTATACAATAAGTCCGTTTACTGTCTGCACGTGAATAGCATACTGGGCATACAGGTCATACCGACCTTTATAACGTTTCTAAGTCTAACCATCTGACTTGGACGTGATCTCTGATATAACGAATCCTGGAACACAGACAATAGTCTTGTTGGTCTAGAGCGACCCATATATATATATATATATATATATATAACTAGTTCAGGTATAAAGATACCGGTGGCGAAAAACCTAGTCAAAGTACCTCTCCATTTTGAATCACACAGGCGAGCAAGGAGCGACAAAAATGACGAACTTCTAGATGATAGCAAAAAGTTCGATACAAGAGGAATTACCTTTCTTCGGAAATCAACCACGAACATATGCCTCCAGGCAGGCTTGAATAATACTGGGAAATAGTCTAGTTAGCTAACTAACTCACAAAGACAACGTATTTCCCTCAGAAAATCACAAGACGCAGGTTGCGTCCGCTCGCTACTCAGACCATTTCTAAACTCCCAGCTGGGCGGAACACACAGAACGAACTCCCAGTTTTTGACATGCGCAGAACTCATCTACGTGAGTATCAATTCACACAAAGCGATTTTAAGAACATTCGAGATAAAAGTCTTACACAGTCGCGCCTTTTATGGTCATGAACAGAAGCGTTAAGACAGGTTTCAGACATCTACAACAGTTGACTGATACTACCAAATAAGGAGATATGGTCACGCTTCGTTCAAGAAATTATAGACCGAACGTGTCTCTATACAAGAGAAGGTAAACTCATAAAAAATTGTAGTCTCGATAACTCGGGTTATGTCCCTTTGACTGTAAAAAAAACATAATACACACTTCAGTCAAAAAATGATCATACATACGAAAAATGATCATACAAAGACTTTGGAAAAAGTAATTATTTGTGCGTAACATTACCGCACCCTCCCGGGAAAAAAAAAATGAAACATTTTTTTTTTTTTTAAATCCTGGAGCCGGAAAAATCTAGGCTCCTAACGCACGTATGATGCGCGGATATATACCTAACAAACTAGCTCAACACATGGAGCGAAACTGAGATCATATCCCAGGTCCTTAGAGAAAAAATTTATCTAAGTATTCGCGTATATATTCCAGGAAGGTGCCACCAACACAAGCCACAATGATGGCAACATCATAATAAAAGTCAAATTACTCTCATACCAATATATGAAATTAAATATATTATTATGATATCATATAATGTGTTGTGCAAACAGCGGTGTAATATATTAATATACCGCACTATTTTATTACATTATATAATGCATCAGTAACTAATAAGTAATACAATGTTGTTCTTTGTTGACATAAACAAGCAATAGAAGATGTGGACATCATCCGCTCCCAATCTAGGACAGGACTTGATATCCTCAAAGTTCCACAATGGACATAATCTCGCAGACTTCAATGATGTGCTGCGAAAATATCAATAACACAAATCTTAAAGACAACTGGTAAATCTCTTAATACAATTATGCAAATATATTATGTAAATGTGGCCGAGTGATCTTTTGGCCCGTATATCACTAACTAAGCCTTCTTAGATAATTACATGGTACAATGTTATAAATTTCCCTCAAAAAAAAAGTGAGAAAAAATCTACTAACATGTCATTATAATATTGGACTGTATATCAGGAAATATATATATATATGACAGAAGAATCATGTGGAATCGTGTGGGCATCTGGACAGAATGTCTGCCATTACATTGTCCGAACCACGGATAGCTCGAACCGAGAAATGAAATGGTTGAAGAGCTATGGCATAACGAGTTGACCTCGAGCTCTTCAAGTTTTTGCTCTGAATAGCAGTAAGCGCTTTCTGGTCGGTTTCCACAATGAAGTGTGCGCCTAGAAGAAATCTTTGTAACTTCAGAATAGACCATACCATAGCCAATAACTCACGGTCTAAAACCGAGTAATTCTTTTCTGCAGCATTTAATTTCCTAGAGATATACATCACTGGATGCAGAGTATCAGAATACTCCTGCATTAGTGCCGCCCCAATCCCAGTTGACGAGGCGTCACTTCGAAGAACAAAAGTCTTCTCAATAGTAGGTAACCTAAGAATAGGTGGAGATGAAATAGGGCTTTAACCTGGTCCAATGAGGATTGACATTCTTTAGACCAGCGGATCAGATTAGGCGACCCTTTCTTCAATAAAGTAGAAAGCGGTGCCATAATGGAGGACAGATTCGGAATGAATCGTCCGTAGAATTGGATCAAACCTAATAGACTCCTTACTTGTTTCTTCGTCTTAGGGACCGAAATGTTAAGTATTTTTGAAACATTGTGGTCCTCTGTCTTTAAAAGACCACGACCAACACGATGACCTAGGAAAGAAATCTCACTAAATCCTATAAAGGCTTTAGAGGGTTTTGCAGTCAAGTTATACTCGCGAAGAGTAGACAGTAATTCGTATAAACCCAAATAGTGATCTTCCCAGGAATCACTGAATAGACAGATATCATCTAGGTATGCTATGACATCTGTACGATATGCGAGAATTCGCCGCATCATGCGTACGAATGTAGCAGGGGCGTTCATAAGACCAAAAGGCATGAAATTCCATTGGAATAAACCCCTAGGTGTAGAAAAAGCTGTAAAAGGTTTGGCACGTTCAGTTAGCGGGACTTGCCAATAACCTTTAGACAAATCTAGTTTGGTAAAGAATCTAGAATTAGAAAGTTTATTGAGTAGCTCTTCTAATGAAGGCATAGGTTCAGCATCGAACTTCGTAACTTGGTTCAATTTGCGATAATCTACGCAAATGCGAATGTTATTATCCTTCTTTCGAACAATAACCATAGACGAAGAGTATGCTGAAGTGGATGGTTCAATGATTTCCAAACGTATCATTTCATCCAATTCTTTTTCGACTTGAGACTGGAAATGGATAGGTATTGGATAAGGTCTGACTCTGATAGGATTATGATCAGTTAGCACAATGTCATGTTCAATGACATGTGTGTGTCCCGGGATGTCTGTAAGAACATCCTGAAATGTTTGCAACATCGAAGAAACTTGTCGATGTTCCTCAGCGGAAAGATTTGGAGAAACGGTCACGTTTTTCCAAGATTCCGTAGAATAAAGTGGGACCATAGGAAGAGGAAGATTGACATCAGAAAAAGTAGTTTCCTCATCCTGTATAACTGACAGAGATGAGTACTGACCATGAGGTGCTTGAGAATTGTCCGTTGCCTGGAAAATAGGCTGCAAATAGTCAGGTCTTTCATAAAATTCCGTGAGCATATTTATGTGGAAAGTTTTATGCTTTCCATCAATATCGACAACATAGTCGACATCAGAAATTTTGGAGACTATTGCATATGGACCTTTCCATGCAATTAGAAGTCTGTTCTCCCTTGAAGGAAGTAGAACGAGAGCTTTGTCACCTGGACAAAGTTGTCGTAGACATCTATTCTTATTTGCAAACTGCCTTGCCTTTTCTTTAGCAAATTCGGAAGACGAAGTTGCTAGTTTGCATGCCTCGATGATCTTTTGCCTAAGAGCAATGACGTACTCATAAGAAGATTGAGTTTCATCGCTAATATTATCGGCAGTGATTAGATCGTGAAGTAAAAAAAGTAAAGATAAAGACATAGGGCCGCGCGGTTGCGCGCCAAAGACAAGTTCAAAAGGGGAAAACCCTGTATGTTCATTGGGGACCTCTCTATACGCAAAGAGAGCCGCGGGTAAGACCCTGTCCCAATCCTGAGGATGATCCTCAGTTATTTTACCAAGTAAAGTTTTCAGAGTCCTATTTAAACGTTCGACCAACCCATTAGACATTGGGTGATAGATACTGCTGAGAGACCTTTTAATGTGTAGCATAGACATTACCTGTGACATAGTGTCTGATATAAGTTGAGTGCCATGGTCTGACAATATTTCTCCGGGAAAACCCAAGCGAGAAAATATCAGCCAAAGAGCGTCTGCGATATCAGCAGTTGAGATGCTCTTGAGAGGTATTGCCTCTGGCCAACGTGTGCACATATCGACACATGTAAGAATAAATTGATGTCCTCTAGCTGACTTAATTCTAAAAGGACCGATAATATCTATTGCCATTTTTTGAAAAGGGCGAATAGGAATGTCAGCAGCCTGGATAGGCGCAGCATGTCGTGGTCCTTTAGATTTGACCTCCTGACATACTTTGCAAGAGCGACAGTAAATTCGTATGTCCTTGCTCACAAATGGCCAAAAGAAAGCCGCAAGAACCCTCGACTTTGTACGGGAAAAACCCATATGTCCAGCACATTGCGAGTCATGAGCATGTTGCAATATTTGCAATCTCATGCTCTTAGGCACAAGAATTTGTGAATGAGTGGACGTAGTCGAGTCTTGTACTATACGTACAAGTACGCTGTTCTTCATAGAAATCCAAGACTTTCTATTAGTATTTTGATTAGGATCACCTTTTTTTGCTAGAATGAAGAATTTTTGTAAAGAAGGATCTTCTTCTTGCAATTTGATAAATGAGTCACGTGTAATAGTCAAGTGACTATCTTGGTCATTTACTTCATCATTATTAGTTAATGAAGTTTGAGGTGGATCCAGAGCATGTGCTCTTGTGACCACCGCATTGGTAGCTTCAATGTTTTGCTCTTCCCAAACAGCGATCTGCTGTGGGGTACATTCCCTAACTCCGTGAATACGACCAATAATAAGGTCCGCAATATGATTTGGTAGTAGACACGCGTGGACCTCTCCCGTGAAGAAAGGAGTAGCAATATGTATTATGGCAGTAGGATACTTTTCCAACGTGCCACCAAATGTGACACATTTGATGACCTTTCCTGTAGCACAGGATGGATCTACAAGAGATTGCCTAACACCAACAGTAGTACATCCAGAATCAAACAACACTGAGACTGGATTACTATTTACAAGCCCCTTATGTAATATAAGAGAACCTCTCCCATCATGAGCAACATTAGCAGGAAGAGCGGGCAAAGGATGACCACAGCTTAGAGTACTAACGGTCTTCGGATCAAATAAAGTACTGCATTGGATACATTTATTTGCTCTACCAAAATCAAAAGATGAGCATCCGATAGCATTATGGTCTTTATCACTATTAATCTGTTTATCTGCTCCCTGAGATTCTTGTTGAACAGAATTCGTCTGTTGATATCTTTTTTCTCTTATGTTGCGATCTACCGCGACCATTATTGCCTCTGCAATTATCATTAAAGTCCCTACTGTAATTTTTATCCTGGTTTGAGTTCCAGTTTCCATAACTGTCATTACCATCTCTATGCTGTTGAGAACCTCTATTATCTTGGTATTGAGGTCTCTGCAAAAAATATTTCCCTCTATGCTGATTACCTTTGCGGAAATTTCTAAAGTTAACCGGAGTAGAATACCGTGTAGTATTAGGATGTCTCCAGTTCTGGGAAGAAGAATCACCATGGAATTGATTACTATGATTCTGGGCATAATTACGGTTACTCTTTTTATTGAAATTTTGCTGGCTACCCTGAAATTTACGCATAAAATTTGGGCCATAAGGTGCTGCCGAAGCAACTGGCAGACCTTCTTTTACTTTAGAGTTGCTAATGGTTATGTGAGGATGCGCAGTAACATACTGGCTACAGTATTCTTCCATTTCTTTTATGTTTTTTAGGCTTACGCTCATGAAGAAAAGAAAGAAAAGCTTCATTAACAGAAGACATGACCTTGTCTCTAAGTAGTAAGTCCACGAGGGCTTCAAATGTACTTTCTGTCTTAGACAACTCAATCCATCGTAAAAAAGTAAGACGTATGCTTGAGATGAATTCAGAGAATTCAACTCCAGTTTCTGGTAACATGTTTTTAAATTTAAGACGATATCCGTCCTCGTTAAGTTGGTACTTCTTTAACAATGCCGCCCTGACAACCTCATAGTTGTTTTTGTCCGGCACATCTACCATACTCAACAAAGTCAAAGCATCACCTCTAAGTATCTTGGACAGATGATAAACATATAATGTTTTTATATCTATATTATGCACCTTACATGCACTTTCAAATCTATCTAGATAAAATGTTATATCATCAATTGAGGGATTAAATGCTGGTAGATTAAGCTTGAAATCCTTAGCATTAGTCTTATCTGACACCTTATTTGCATCATTAGCATTACCAGTGTTCAATAACTTTAACTTCTCTAACTCTAAAGCTAAGAGTTTTTCTTCATGCTCCATTTTTGCTTCTCTCTCATCAGCTTCTCTTTGTAACCTTCTTTCTTCAGCCTCAGCCTGTAACTTTCTTTCTTCAGCCTGAGCCTGTAACTTTTTTTCTTCAGCCTGAGCCTGTAACTTTTTTTCTTCAACCTCTATTTCAAGTCTCTTATTTTCAGCTTCTTTTTCAAGCCTCTTCTCCTGAGATTCTGCTTCTCTTTTTTGTTTTTCCATTTCCATTTGTAATCTTTTTTCATCTACCTGCATCTGCAGTTTTAAATTTTCAGCATCTATTCTCTTTTGTTCAGTTTGTTCTTTCATTTTCTTTTCCTCCGACTTCAATGCCTTGGCATATTGAACAGTCGCAAATTCTTCTAATTTATCACCAGTCTTCCCAAGGGCTTTACCCTGCTCAATAAAGTACTCAAATGTAGACATGATGTCTAAAATGTGAGTACAGAACCTGAAATAATTAATTATCTTATTTCAATCTTAATAGCAACAAGACTTAATAAAGTGCTTGTATAATCACTATGTTTAACCCAATCTCTGTGGGAAACAAGACTTGACACCAACTTGTATTATCAAATGTATAATAATATCACAAGTCACCTCTTAATTATCAGTGCACTACACAAATCAGTGCATAACCATCAGTTATTTATCATAACTGCACTACAATAGTGCATAAGCAAAAAACCACCAGTTAGTTATGATAAGTGCACTATAGACCAATAGTGCATGAGCATATATGTAACAATAGTGAAAGCTAACTATGCAAGAACTATGCAAACAATAACAAGACAATGTAAACAATAACAAAGGTCACCAACAATGTAAACAATAACAAAGATCAAAGTCAATGTAAACAACAACAAAGATCAGAGTCAATGTAAACAACAACAAAGAACAAAGTCAATGTAAACAATAACAAAGATCAGAGTCAATGTAAACAATAACAAAGATCAAACAATACGAAAACATTCGCATAAGTCAAATAAATAAACAGCGAAACTAAAAAGAAATATCACAAAGAATGTGATGACAAAATGCGAAGATATGACAAACAAATGACGCTACAGTGTATACACAAAAATTTACGTAAAGAACTGAATAATAGAAAAGAGGAGACCTACAAATACAAACAAATGAAATCAAAACTAAAAACAGAAAGAAAGAGAGAAAAAAAAAAATATACAAAAACGAAAATAAAGCACAACTCGTCACAACTAAACAGATATAGCAACGATTGTCGCTAGCAAATTTCACAGTAGGAAATTCGCACAGTCCCTAACGAAAACGCTAACAGTAGAACCTCTGTGACGTGGTATCTTCTACTGAAAGACACCGCCCAACCGAGAAAACCCGCTGAAATATAAACATATAAATATACAAATACAAATAACATATAACATGTAACAAACAGCAAAAAGTGTGAAAGAATTTAGAAGGCTCAGCTAGAACATAAGGGCACAGTTCACAAACAAAACAGGCCACTTAACTTCTATGTATCCACAACGTCAGCACAGTTCAGAACAGGATGTGATCAGCATTCTTAGGACAATGATCCAACGTTGATCCATATCTGCTCTCGTAAACTGCCATGACGAAGGAAATGAGCTTCTAACAGGAAACAGCTTCTGAACTTGACCTTCTGAATTCTACAAATTGACTTGAGCACTTGACCTTCTGAATGTTATAAATTGCTCAAACCGGCACTTGACCTTCTGAACCCGCAACAGTACGTCTGAGACCGGAACAGTTGTTACGGCACTTGTCCTTCTTCCTAACAGATCAGGAAAACTGCCAACTTGACGAGCAACGCCGGGTATTTTGAAACAATTTCCAACTTTCAGCAACGCCGGGTACTTTCAAAATCTTTCATCAAAAGTAGCTTTTCTTGAAGGAAGTGAGTTGAACTGTAATTTTGAAAGCTTGATGATGATGTCTGGGTTTGTTGACCCCCTTGATAGCTGGTATCAGAGTAAACCATCCCCATACTGGCCACCAAAAATGATAAGGGTGGATTTGAGCTGAAATGATAATGGTGCGCCAGAAAAATGCCAGGTACGTTAGCTCCGTTATAAGATTGACGACCACTTGCCACCCCTATCGACACCTGGTATTAAAGTGCAAGATGTAGGTGTCTTCTCTGATTTAGAATGTTGCTGTGTGTGTTGCAGTAGAACAGTTCACAGGGTACACCACAGGCAACATGACGTGTAGAGTCATAGAAATGGTAACTTCGCTTTAGTTTTATACCATTTATTGCACGCCACAAAACAGTCATGATATTTATGTCATCACCAGCATAGTATAACGAATGCAGCATTCAAAATCATATTAACTGATAGTCATGTAGGATTCAATACTCAATAGTTGTATTGTAAACAGATATCATAAAGTTCTGGTTCGTGAAGCTGTATAAATAATATATATAACTTCTGCAACAGTGTCAGCTGCAGATCTTCAATGTTCATAGACAACAATAAATGCTCCCTTTCTGATGCTAGCAGATCAGATGTATACAATAAGTCCGTTTACTGTCTGCACGTGAATAGCATACTGGGCATACAGGTCATACCGACCTTTATAACGTTTCTAAGTCTAACCATCTGACTTGGACGTGATCTCTGATATAACGAATCCTGGAACACAGACAATAGTCTTGTTGGTCTAGAGCGACCCATATATATATATAACTAGTTCAGGTATAAAGATACCGGTGGCGAAAAACCTAGTCAAAGTACCTCTCCATTTTGAATCACACAGGCGAGCAAGGAGCGACAAAAATGACGAACTTCTAGATGATAGCAAAAAGTTCGATACAAGAGGAATTACCTTTCTTCGGAAATCAACCACGAACATATGCCTCCAGGCAGGCTTGAATAATACTGGGAAATAGTCTAGTTAGCTAACTAACTCACAAAGACAACGTATTTCCCTCAGAAAATCACAAGACGCAGGTTGCGTCCGCTCGCTACTCAGACCATTTCTAAACTCCCAGCTGGGCGGAACACACAGAACGAACTCCCAGTTTTTGACATGCGCAGAACTCATCTACGTGAGTATCAATTCACACAAAGCGATTTTAAGAACATTCGAGATAAAAGTCTTACACAGTCGCGCCTTTTATGGTCATGAACAGAAGCGTTAAGACAGGTTTCAGACATCTACAACAGTTGACTGATACTACCAAATAAGGAGATATGGTCACGCTTCGTTCAAGAAATTATAGACCGAACGTGTCTCTATACAAGAGAAGGTAAACTCATAAAAAATTGTAGTCTCGATAACTCGGGTTATGTCCCTTTGACTGTAAAAAACATAATACACACTTCAGTCAAAAAGTGATCATACATACGAAAAATGATCATACAAAGACTTTGGAAAAAGTAATTATTTGTGCGTAACAATCGGTTATTAAAAGATTAAAAATACTAAACCTAGAAATTATTATTTTTCATTATTATTTACAGAGATTGGTGTCATTGTTAGATAAAGTGCGATTGTGGCTATAAACTATTTTAGATACTTAGGACTCGACTTTAGACTCGTACTTTGAGACTCGACTTGAAAGCTACTGTTAGGAACTTGAGACCGGACCTGAGACTCGACTTGAGACTCGACTTGAGACTTGTTATGAAAGACTTGAAGACAACTCTGATTTACAACACTGTCAGGAAGTCTGGAAGTTAAGTTACTCATTGGCATGCCTTAGTGTGTTTGTGTTCTTTGTTTGTTTTGTTTTTGCCAAACCTAATTCATTCCTTATGTTTTGTGCTCATTACAGAGCATGGAGCCAGCACTGTAGTTGGTATCCTGCAGGAAAGCTGCAGTAACCTCTTGCGGGGGTTTCTGTGACAATCTGTTTTACAAGATGAGGTTGCCCCCCCCCCCCCCCCCCTCTCCCATATACAACCTTATATTTTTCGCCGCCTTGCCCAACGTGCGTGATGGTACAGTAGTCATATTTTCTTTTTTTTTTAAAGTCTCATCGGAGATTCCCTGGCAACAACACAGGGCCCATGTCTACAGCAAGTTTCTATCATTAAACTCTCGTATATCATTGGTTGACCTTTAGTCTACAGCAAGTTTCTATCATTAAACTCTCGTATATCATTGGTTGACCTTTAGGGAAGGACAAGGCAGCCATGAAGGAAATGGTCACCTCCATCTATCGATACTGGACTTAGTATAGTGAAGTCTCTAACACTTCACTCCTCTACGACATATTGTGCTATGGGACTACCTTACTTACTTAGTCGTTCCCCTTCTACCGTGAAATATGGGACTACCTTTAGCTCTAATATCATTGGTATCCTTATCTCTGACACAGGACGTATAACGGTTAAAAACCTAAAAACCTCAACACTGGAACCGTCCTACATCAAAACCATTAATACTTAATGACACTTGATCTAAAAATGATCCGTGAATTCTCACATCAAAGTTTGGATTAAAGATGTTTTTGTATGTTCCGTGCATGTTCTGCATTTGCTGTTCGGAGTTTCGTTTGGTGGAAATGTCTGTGCGAAAGGGTTATTAGCATGTCCTAGAGGAATTACGTTTGGCTTCACAGGGAAAAAGCCGGAAGTTATGCAGGAGCATGTCTTTTGTAGAAATCTTGGTAGTGTCTGTGGTTTTCGTAAACATGGGGTCGGAGTGGCAAAGAAATATGGCGTCCGCCTCTAATTCTAAAGGTACTGGGTTCGCTCCCAGTACAGGGAATATAATTGATGGAATTTTTTTCAGAGCCAGTGGTTGCTAATGATGTCATAATGCCCCCTGATCTCCTGGGTAGTGAAATCGGATGTCTAGCCTTCTCGGATAAGGGCGACAAAATAGGAGGTTCTGTGTGCAAGTTGTGCACGTTAAAAATCCATGGCAGTTAGAAATCGTAAAGACTAGGCCATATGGCCGCTGCCTTTGCAAAAAAATTATGAAAACCTACTCACACCAAAAAAATATTTATAGAATATGTGATTCTGTATACACACAGTGGGATCCTCGCTAAAGAGTTCGTGCACTGTGCTGAGATCCTCCTTGTGTGATCTAAGGGAGGAGATCGGAGCACTGATGGAGTTGTCCGTGTGTAATGAAGATGGTCTATATAAACCAAAACCCAATCATAAAGATGAAGTGTTCATGTTTTGAACTGCCCCGTCAAACCAAATCGTTTAAGTAGACTTCTTGTTCGAGACTTTATGGCGAAGAGAGAAGCCTGCATCAGACAGACTGTTGCTTAAGAGAACTGGATGTATAAGCATAATTGTGATTGTCCCTATTGTCGTAATTTTTGTCTGAGAGAGTTCTGATGGATATTGTAGAATGATAGTGAAGGCTCTGTGAGAATAAGGATTTAGGAAAGTGAGATAGTAGATTCACAAGGGCTGGGGAAGAGTAAGGACAGTCTCTTATTACGACAATATTTGTCTCCCAAAACTATTCCTACCACTCTTCTGAACAAACAACTGTTTGTCAGTTCCAGTTGCTCATGCGCACACACCGATTTGGTGATCCTGACGCACAACGTACATGAATACACACTACGGTAACAAAATATGGGAAATGTTTGGGTTTTGGGCCAGCCGACACCAATGCTAATAAAGTTTTTAATACTTTTATTATCATAAAATCAAGTTACAAGTAAGTATCAATGTACAGTCAGAAATCATGGGTTACAAAACACAAAATAACAGGGGGGAGGGTTTCTGAGGAGAAGTATCCAATGCACCTTTTCCCGCTTGTATTTACTAACAGAAAAGACCGGGTCCCAAAGACGAGAAAGGGGGGGGGGGGGGATGATGATGATCAGAGATAGGCAATTTAACCCAATGGTAAATTTATTACTCTGATCAAGGGGGTTACAGTAATAAGGGGTAAAGGAAAAGCTAGGGGTCATCAAATGTTTTCCTTTAATCAACCAATTTTTCCCGGGAGGGGAGAATGCTCACAGTTAAATAATCCCGCTAGTAGAAATCCCGTACAATGAATACAATACACCTTAATACTAGGTTGAACTAACTATAAGGGTAAAAGATTTAAATCTCCTTTCATTTAAAAACAACACACTAGGGCTGGCCAGCACACAGTCGCACACACACAGACTTACCAAAAGGTGAATTCTGGTACTTCATAGGAAATACATAAAAAAAAACAGCACTAAACCTTGGCTTAGGTAAAAGTATTTTCTTCCGTGTACAGCACCAGATTAGCGGGTTGTTGAAGTTAACAAAGTGTCCTGAAATCGCTGGACGTTGAAGTTTAACGGTACTGTTTGTTTATTAGATAAAGTTCCTAAAGAATGGCACAGGCACTTGGCTAGGTGTGAGGAATGGTGTGGTGTCTAAGATTGGCACAGCTGGTGGAGATAACTTTCTTTTGCAGTAATGTCACAAACTACAAAAAACACTGAGGTAAGTTCTTCAGGAGGTTGGTACAATCCAATGATTATGCTTGACAGACAGTGTCAGGGAAATCTATGTTCTTCTTCACGAATAGAGCAGTGAGTAAAATATTGCTACTGTTGACTGTTCTTCTTCCAGTTTGATAACTATAAAAATGACTTTATGAATTGGGATTTTAAAATAGTCTTTGGGTTTGCTTTGTTTCTGTATACTTCAGATAGCTGAATCCCAACAGGATCGCCACAAAGATTAAATTTCAAATATGTTCATAAGTCACTGGAGTAATCGAACTGAGTCGGCAAGACTCTAGATTTATATTATTGCTGCGAAATGGCTGCTTAAATGATGTTTCATTGCTGCTTAATTGCTGGGATGCGAGGTTCAAAAGATCATTCTGGATGCAATAGAAAAACGTGAAATGCAATAAAATCATATTAAAATC